>JBBAXF010000060.1:132500-155000 GCA_037837765.1 Delichon dasypus
CGGTCCATTTTATTTCAATGGGTGTTCCCTGGGTAGACCTGCTCTCCGCCTCCGGTTCATTTATTTCAACGCGTATTCCCGGGGTAGACCTGCTGTCCGCCTCCGGTCCATGTATTTCAATGGCTATTCCCTGGGTAGACCTGCTGTCCGCCTCCGGTCCATGTATTTCGATGGCTATTCCCTGGGTAGACCTGCTGTCCGCCTCCGGTCCATGTATTTCGATGGCTGTTCCCTGGGTAGACCTACTGTCCGCCTCCGGTCCATGTATTTCAATGGCTATTCCTGGGTAGACGTGCTGCCCCCCTCCGGGCCTTGCCTTCCAGTGGCGGCGCCCTGGGTAGACGTGCTGCCCCCTTCCGGGCCTTGCCTCGCAATGGCGACGCCCTGGGTAGATGTGCTGCCCCCCTCCGGGCCTTGCCTTCCAGTGGCGACGCCCTGGGTAGACCTGCTGTCCGCCTCCGGTCCATGTATTTCAATGGCTATTCCCTGGGTAGACCTGCTGTCCGCCTCCGGTCCATGTATTTCAATGGCTGTTCCCTGGGGTAGACCTACTGTCCGCCTCCGGTCCATGTATTTCAATGGCTGTTCCCGGGGTAGACCTGCTGTCCGCCTCCGGTCCGTGTATTTCAATGGGTATTCAATGGGGTAGACCTGCTGTCCGCCTCCGGTCCATGTATTTCAATGGCTATTCCCTGGGTAGACCTGCTGTCCGCCTCCGGTCCATGTATTTCGATGGCTGTTCCCTGGGTAGACCTACTGTCCGCCTCCGGTCCATGTATTTCAAAGGCTATTCCTGGGTAGACCTGCTGTCTGCCTCCGGTCCATGTATTTCAATGGCTATTCCTGGGTAGACGTGCTGCCCCCCTCCGGGCCTTGCCTTCCAGTGGCGACGCCCTGGGTAGACGTGCTGCCCCCTTCCGGGCCTTGCCTTCCAGTGGCGACGCCCTGGGTAGACCTGCTCTCCGCCTCCGGTTCATTAATTTCAACGCGTATTCCCGGGGTAGACCTGCTGTCCGCCTCCGGTCCATGTATTTCAATGGCTCTTCCCTGGGTAGACCTGCTGTCCGCCTCCGGTCCATGTATTTCAATGGCTGTTCCCTGGGGTAGACCTACTGTCCGCCTCCGGTCCATGTATTTCAATGGCTGTTCCCGGGGTAGACCTGCTGTCCGCCTCCGGTCCGTGTATTTCAATGGGTATTCCCTGGGGTAGACCTGCTGTCCGCCTCCGGTCCATGTATTTCGATGGCTGTTCCCTGGGTAGACCTACTGTCCGCCTCCGGTCCATGTATTTCAAAGGCTATTCCTGGGTAGACCTGCTGTCTGCCTCCGGTCCATGTATTTCAATGGCTATTCCTGGGTAGACGTGCTGCCCCCCTCCGGGCCTTGCCTTCCAGTGGTGACGCCCTGGGTAGACGTGCTGCCCCCTTCCGGGCCCTGCCTTCCAGTGGCGACGCCCTGGGTAGACCTGCTCTCCGCCTCCGGTTCATTAATTTCAACGCGTATTCCCGGGGTAGACCTGCTGTCCGCCTCCGGTCCATGTATTTCAATGGCTCTTCCCTGGGTAGACCTGCTGTCCGCCTCCGGTCCATGTATTTCGATGGCTGTTCCCTGGGTAGACCTGCTGTCCGCCTCCGGTCCATGTATTTCAATGGCTGTTCCCTGGGGTAGACCTGCTGTCCGCCTCCGGTCCATGTATTTCAAAGGCTATTCCTGGGTAGACCTGCTGTCTGCCTCCGGTCCATGTATTTCAATGGCTATTCCTGGGTAGACGTGCTGCCCCCCTCCGGGCCTTGCCTTCCAGTGGTGACGCCCTGGGTAGACGTGCTGCCCCCTTCCGGGCCTTGCCTTCCAGTGGCGACGCCCTGGGTAGACCTGCTCTCCGCCTCCGGTCCGTGTATTTCAAGGGGTATTCCCCGGGTAGACCTGCTGTCCGCCTCCGGTCCATTTTATTTCAATGGGTATTCCCTGGGTAGACGTGCTGCCCCCCTCCGGGCCTTGCCTTCCAGTGGTGACGCCCTGGGTAGACGTGCTGCCCCCTTCCGGGCCTTGCCTCGCAATGGCGATGCCCTGGGTAGATGTGCTGCGCCCCTCCGGGCCTTGCCTTCCAGTGGCGACGCCCTGGGTAGACCGGCTGTCCGCCTCCGGTCCATTTTATTTCAATGGGTGTTCCCTGGGTAGACCTGCTCTCCGCCTCCGGTTCATTTATTTCAACGCGTATTCCCGGGGTAGACCTGCTGTCCGCCTCCGGTCCATGTATTTCAATGGCTATTCCCTGGGTAGACCTGCTGTCCGCCTCCGGTCCATGTATTTCGATGGCTATTCCCTGGGTAGACCTGCTGTCCGCCTCCGGTCCATGTATTTCGATGGCTGTTCCCTGGGTAGACCTACTGTCCGCCTCCGGTCCATGTATTTCAATGGCTATTCCTGGGTAGACGTGCTGCCCCCCTCCGGGCCTTGCCTTCCAGTGGCGGCGCCCTGGGTAGACGTGCTGCCCCCTTCCGGGCCTTGCCTCGCAATGGCGACGCCCTGGGTAGATGTGCTGCCCCCCTCCGGGCCTTGCCTTCCAGTGGCGACGCCCTGGGTAGACCTGCTGTCCGCCTCCGGTCCATGTATTTCAATGGCTATTCCCTGGGTAGACCTGCTGTCCGCCTCCGGTCCATGTATTTCAATGGCTGTTCCCTGGGGTAGACCTACTGTCCGCCTCCGGTCCATGTATTTCAATGGCTGTTCCCGGGGTAGACCTGCTGTCCGCCTCCGGTCCGTGTATTTCAATGGGTATTCAATGGGGTAGACCTGCTGTCCGCCTCCGGTCCATGTATTTCAATGGCTATTCCCTGGGTAGACCTGCTGTCCGCCTCCGGTCCATGTATTTCGATGGCTGTTCCCTGGGTAGACCTACTGTCCGCCTCCGGTCCATGTATTTCAAAGGCTATTCCTGGGTAGACCTGCTGTCTGCCTCCGGTCCATGTATTTCAATGGCTATTCCTGGGTAGACGTGCTGCCCCCCTCCGGGCCTTGCCTTCCAGTGGCGACGCCCTGGGTAGACGTGCTGCCCCCTTCCGGGCCTTGCCTTCCAGTGGCGACGCCCTGGGTAGACCTGCTCTCCGCCTCTGGTCCGTGTATTTCAAGGGGTATTCCCCGGGTAGACCTGCTGTCCGCCTCCGGTCCATTTTATTTCAATGGGTATTCCCTGGGTAGACGTGCTGCCCCCTTCCGGGCCTTGCCTCGCAATGGCGATGCCCTGGGTAGATGTGCTGCGCCCCTCCGGGCCTTGCCTTCCAGTGGCGACGCCCTGGGTAGACCGGCTGTCCGCCTCCGGTCCATTTTATTTCAATGGGTGTTCCCTGGGTAGACCTGCTCTCCGCCTCCGGTTCATTTATTTCAACGCGTATTCCCGGGGTAGACCTGCTGTCCGCCTCCGGTCCATGTATTTCAATGGCTATTCCCTGGGTAGACCTGCTGTCCGCCTCCGGTCCATGTATTTCGATGGCTATTCCCTGGGTAGACCTGCTGTCCGCCTCCGGTCCATGTATTTCGATGGCTGTTCCCTGGGTAGACCTACTGTCCGCCTCCGGTCCATGTATTTCAATGGCTATTCCTGGGTAGACGTGCTGCCCCCCTCCGGGCCTTGCCTTCCAGTGGCGGCGCCCTGGGTAGACGTGCTGCCCCCTTCCGGGCCTTGCCTCGCAATGGCGACGCCCTGGGTAGATGTGCTGCCCCCCTCCGGGCCTTGCCTTCCAGTGGCGACGCCCTGGGTAGACCTGCTGTCCGCCTCCGGTCCATGTATTTCAATGGCTATTCCCTGGGTAGACCTGCTGTCCGCCTCCGGTCCATGTATTTCAATGGCTGTTCCCTGGGGTAGACCTACTGTCCGCCTCCGGTCCATGTATTTCAATGGCTGTTCCCGGGGTAGACCTGCTGTCCGCCTCCGGTCCGTGTATTTCAATGGGTATTCAATGGGGTAGACCTGCTGTCCGCCTCCGGTCCATGTATTTCAAAGGCTATTCCTGGGTAGACCTGCTGTCTGCCTCCGGTCCATGTATTTCGATGGCTGTTCCCTGGGTAGACCTACTGTCCGCCTCCGGTCCATGTATTTCAAAGGCTATTCCTGGGTAGACCTGCTGTCTGCCTCCGGTCCATGTATTTCAATGGCTATTCCTGGGTAGACGTGCTGCCCCCCTCCGGGCCTTGCCTTCCAGTGGCGACGCCCTGGGTAGACGTGCTGCCCCCTTCCGGGCCTTGCCTTCCAGTGGCGACGCCCTGGGTAGACCTGCTCTCCGCCTCTGGTCCGTGTATTTCAAGGGGTATTCCCCGGGTAGACCTGCTGTCCGCCTCCGGTCCATTTTATTTCAATGGGTATTCCCTGGGTAGACGTGCTGCCCCCCTCCGGGCCTTGCCTTCCAGTGGTGACGCCCTGGGTAGACGTGCTGCCCCCTTCCGGGCCTTGCCTCGCAATGGCGATGCCCTGGGTAGATGTGCTGCGCCCCTCCGGGCCTTGCCTTCCAGTGGCGACGCCCTGGGTAGACCGGCTGTCCGCCTCCGGTCCATTTTATTTCAATGGGTGTTCCCTGGGTAGACCTGCTCTCCGCCTCCGGTTCATTTATTTCAACGCGTATTCCCGGGGTAGACCTGCTGTCCGCCTCCGGTCCATGTATTTCAATGGCTATTCCCTGGGTAGACCTGCTGTCCGCCTCCGGTCCATGTATTTCGATGGCTATTCCCTGGGTAGACCTGCTGTCCGCCTCCGGTCCATGTATTTCGATGGCTGTTCCCTGGGTAGACCTACTGTCCGCCTCCGGTCCATGTATTTCAATGGCTATTCCTGGGTAGACGTGCTGCCCCCCTCCGGGCCTTGCCTTCCAGTGGCGGCGCCCTGGGTAGACGTGCTGCCCCCTTCCGGGCCTTGCCTCGCAATGGCGACGCCCTGGGTAGATGTGCTGCCCCCCTCCGGGCCTTGCCTTCCAGTGGCGACGCCCTGGGTAGACCTGCTGTCCGCCTCCGGTCCATGTATTTCAATGGCTATTCCCTGGGTAGACCTGCTGTCCGCCTCCGGTCCATGTATTTCAATGGCTGTTCCCTGGGGTAGACCTACTGTCCGCCTCCGGTCCATGTATTTCAATGGCTGTTCCCGGGGTAGACCTGCTGTCCGCCTCCGGTCCGTGTATTTCAATGGGTATTCAATGGGGTAGACCTGCTGTCCGCCTCCGGTCCATGTATTTCAAAGGCTATTCCTGGGTAGACCTGCTGTCTGCCTCCGGTCCATGTATTTCGATGGCTGTTCCCTGGGTAGACCTACTGTCCGCCTCCGGTCCATGTATTTCAAAGGCTATTCCTGGGTAGACCTGCTGTCTGCCTCCGGTCCATGTATTTCAATGGCTATTCCTGGGTAGACGTGCTGCCCCCCTCCGGGCCTTGCCTTCCAGTGGCGACGCCCTGGGTAGACGTGCTGCCCCCTTCCGGGCCTTGCCTTCCAGTGGCGACGCCCTGGGTAGACCTGCTCTCCGCCTCTGGTCCGTGTATTTCAAGGGGTATTCCCCGGGTAGACCTGCTGTCCGCCTCCGGTCCATTTTATTTCAATGGGTATTCCCTGGGTAGACGTGCTGCCCCCCTCCGGGCCTTGCCTTCCAGTGGTGACGCCCTGGGTAGACGTGCTGCCCCCTTCCGGGCCTTGCCTCGCAATGGCGATGCCCTGGGTAGATGTGCTGCGCCCCTCCGGGCCTTGCCTTCCAGTGGCGACGCCCTGGGTAGACCGGCTGTCCGCCTCCGGTCCATTTTATTTCAATGGGTGTTCCCTGGGTAGACCTGCTCTCCGCCTCCGGTTCATTTATTTCAACGCGTATTCCCGGGGTAGACCTGCTGTCCGCCTCCGGTCCATGTATTTCAATGGCTATTCCCTGGGTAGACCTGCTGTCCGCCTCCGGTCCATGTATTTCGATGGCTATTCCCTGGGTAGACCTGCTGTCCGCCTCCGGTCCATGTATTTCGATGGCTGTTCCCTGGGTAGACCTACTGTCCGCCTCCGGTCCATGTATTTCAATGGCTATTCCTGGGTAGACGTGCTGCCCCCCTCCGGGCCTTGCCTTCCAGTGGCGGCGCCCTGGGTAGACGTGCTGCCCCCTTCCGGGCCTTGCCTCGCAATGGCGACGCCCTGGGTAGATGTGCTGCCCCCCTCCGGGCCTTGCCTTCCAGTGGCGACGCCCTGGGTAGACCTGCTGTCCGCCTCCGGTCCATGTATTTCAATGGCTATTCCCTGGGTAGACCTGCTGTCCGCCTCCGGTCCATGTATTTCAATGGCTGTTCCCTGGGGTAGACCTACTGTCCGCCTCCGGTCCATGTATTTCAATGGCTGTTCCCGGGGTAGACCTGCTGTCCGCCTCCGGTCCGTGTATTTCAATGGGTATTCAATGGGGTAGACCTGCTGTCCGCCTCCGGTCCATGTATTTCAATGGCTATTCCCTGGGTAGACCTGCTGTCCGCCTCCGGTCCATGTATTTCGATGGCTGTTCCCTGGGTAGACCTACTGTCCGCCTCCGGTCCATGTATTTCAAAGGCTATTCCTGGGTAGACCTGCTGTCTGCCTCCGGTCCATGTATTTCAATGGCTATTCCTGGGTAGACGTGCTGCCCCCCTCCGGGCCTTGCCTTCCAGTGGCGACGCCCTGGGTAGACGTGCTGCCCCCTTCCGGGCCTTGCCTTCCAGTGGCGACGCCCTGGGTAGACCTGCTCTCCGCCTCCGGTTCATTAATTTCAACGCGTATTCCCGGGGTAGACCTGCTGTCCGCCTCCGGTCCATGTATTTCAATGGCTCTTCCCTGGGTAGACCTGCTGTCCGCCTCCGGTCCATGTATTTCAATGGCTGTTCCCTGGGGTAGACCTACTGTCCGCCTCCGGTCCATGTATTTCAATGGCTGTTCCCGGGGTAGACCTGCTGTCCGCCTCCGGTCCGTGTATTTCAATGGGTATTCCCTGGGGTAGACCTGCTGTCCGCCTCCGGTCCATGTATTTCGATGGCTGTTCCCTGGGTAGACCTACTGTCCGCCTCCGGTCCATGTATTTCAAAGGCTATTCCTGGGTAGACCTGCTGTCTGCCTCCGGTCCATGTATTTCAATGGCTATTCCTGGGTAGACGTGCTGCCCCCCTCCGGGCCTTGCCTTCCAGTGGTGACGCCCTGGGTAGACGTGCTGCCCCCTTCCGGGCCCTGCCTTCCAGTGGCGACGCCCTGGGTAGACCTGCTCTCCGCCTCCGGTTCATTAATTTCAACGCGTATTCCCGGGGTAGACCTGCTGTCCGCCTCCGGTCCATGTATTTCAATGGCTCTTCCCTGGGTAGACCTGCTGTCCGCCTCCGGTCCATGTATTTCGATGGCTGTTCCCTGGGTAGACCTGCTGTCCGCCTCCGGTCCATGTATTTCAATGGCTGTTCCCTGGGGTAGACCTGCTGTCCGCCTCCGGTCCATGTATTTCAAAGGCTATTCCTGGGTAGACCTGCTGTCTGCCTCCGGTCCATGTATTTCAATGGCTATTCCTGGGTAGACGTGCTGCCCCCCTCCGGGCCTTGCCTTCCAGTGGTGACGCCCTGGGTAGACGTGCTGCCCCCTTCCGGGCCTTGCCTTCCAGTGGCGACGCCCTGGGTAGACCTGCTCTCCGCCTCCGGTCCGTGTATTTCAAGGGGTATTCCCCGGGTAGACCTGCTGTCCGCCTCCGGTCCATTTTATTTCAATGGGTATTCCCTGGGTAGACGTGCTGCCCCCCTCCGGGCCTTGCCTTCCAGTGGTGACGCCCTGGGTAGACGTGCTGCCCCCTTCCGGGCCTTGCCTCGCAATGGCGATGCCCTGGGTAGATGTGCTGCGCCCCTCCGGGCCTTGCCTTCCAGTGGCGACGCCCTGGGTAGACCGGCTGTCCGCCTCCGGTCCATTTTATTTCAATGGGTGTTCCCTGGGTAGACCTGCTCTCCGCCTCCGGTTCATTTATTTCAACGCGTATTCCCGGGGTAGACCTGCTGTCCGCCTCCGGTCCATGTATTTCAATGGCTATTCCCTGGGTAGACCTGCTGTCCGCCTCCGGTCCATGTATTTCGATGGCTGTTCCCTGGGTAGACCTACTGTCCGCCTCCGGTCCATGTATTTCAATGGCTATTCCTGGGTAGACGTGCTGCCCCCCTCCGGGCCTTGCCTTCCAGTGGCGGCGCCCTGGGTAGACGTGCTGCCCCCTTCCGGGCCTTGCCTCGCAATGGCGACGCCCTGGGTAGATGTGCTGCCCCCCTCCGGGCCTTGCCTTCCAGTGGCGACGCCCTGGGTAGACCTGCTGTCCGCCTCCGGTCCATGTATTTCAATGGCTATTCCCTGGGTAGACCTGCTGTCCGCCTCCGGTCCATGTATTTCAATGGCTATTCCCTGGGTAGACCTGCTGTCTGCCTCCGGTCCATGTATTTCAATGGCTATTCCTGGGTAGACGTGCTGCCCCCCTCCGGGCCTTGCCTTCCAGTGGCGACGCCCTGGGTAGACGTGCTGCCCCCTTCCGGGCCTTGCCTTCCAGTGGCGACGCCCTGGGTAGACCTGCTCTCCGCCTCCGGTTCATTAATTTCAACGCGTATTCCCGGGGTAGACCTGCTGTCCGCCTCCGGTCCATGTATTTCAATGGCTCTTCCCTGGGTAGACCTGCTGTCCGCCTCCGGTCCATGTATTTCAATGGCTGTTCCCTGGGGTAGACCTACTGTCCGCCTCCGGTCCATGTATTTCAATGGCTGTTCCCGGGGTAGACCTCCTGTCCGCCTCCGGTCCGTGTATTTCAATGGGTATTCAATGGGGTAGACCTGCTGTCCGCCTCCGGTCCATGTATTTCAATGGCTATTCCCTGGGTAGACCTGCTGTCCGCCTCCGGTCCATGTATTTCGATGGCTGTTCCCTGGGTAGACCTACTGTCCGCCTCCGGTCCATGTATTTCAAAGGCTATTCCTGGGTAGACCTGCTGTCTGCCTCCGGTCCATGTATTTCAATGGCTATTCCTGGGTAGACGTGCTGCCCCCCTCCGGGCCTTGCCTTCCAGTGGCGACGCCCTGGGTAGACGTGCTGCCCCCTTCCGGGCCCTGCCTTCCAGTGGCGACGCCCTGGGTAGACCTGCTGTCCGCCTCCGGTCCATGTATTTCAATGGCTCTTCCCTGGGTAGACCTGCTGTCCGCCTCCGGTCCATGTATTTCAATGGCTGTTCCCTGGGGTAGACCTACTGTCCGCCTCCGGTCCATGTATTTCAATGGCTGTTCCCGGGGTAGACCTCCTGTCCGCCTCCGGTCCGTGTATTTCAATGGGTATTCAATGGGGTAGACCTGCTGTCCGCCTCCGGTCCATGTATTTCAATGGCTATTCCCTGGGTAGACCTGCTGTCCGCCTCCGGTCCATGTATTTCGATGGCTGTTCCCTGGGTAGACCTGCTGTCCGCCTCCGGTCCATGTATTTCAATGGCTATTCCCTGGGTAGACCTGCTGTCCGCCTCCGGTCCATGTATTTCGATGGCTGTTCCCTGGGTAGACCTGCTGTCCGCCTCCGGTCCATGTATTTCAATGGCTATTCCTGGGTAGACGTGCTGCCCCCTTCTGGGCCTTGCCTCGCAATGGCGACGCCCTGGGTAGATGTGCTGCCCCCCTCCGGGCCTTGCCTTCCAGTGGCGACGCCGTGGGTAGACGTGCTGCCCCCTTCCGGGCCTTGCCTCGCAATGGCGACGCCCTGGGTAGATGTGCTGCCCCCCTCCGGGCGTTGTCTTCCAGTGGCGACGCCCTGGGTAGACCTGCTGTCCGCCTCCGGTCCATGTATTTCAATGGCTATTCCCTGGGTAGACCTGCTGTCCGCCTCCGGTCCATGTATTTCGATGGCTATTCCCGGGGTAGACCTGCTGTCCGCCTCCGGTCCCGGTATTTCAATGGCTGTTCCCGGGGTAGACCTGCTGTCCGCCTCCGGTCCGTGTATTTCAATGGGTATTCCCTGGGTAGACCTACTGTCCGCCTCCGGTCCATGTATTTCAATGGCTATTCCTGGGTAGACGTGCTGCCCCCCTCCGGGCCTTGCCTTCCAGTGGCGACGCCCTGGGTGGACGTGCTGCCCCCTTCCGGGCCTTGCCTCGCAATGGCGACGCCCTGGGTAGATGTGCTGCCCCCCTCCGGGCGTTGTCTTCCAGTGGCGACGCCCTGGGTAGACCTGCTGTCCGCCTCCGGTCCATGTATTTCAATGGCTATTCCCTGGGTAGACCTGCTGTCCGCCTCCGGTCCATGTATTTCGATGGCTATTCCCGGGGTAGACCTGCTGTCCGCCTCCGGTCCCGGTATTTCAATGGCTATTCCCGGGGTAGACCTGCTGTCCGCCTCCGGTCCGTGTATTTCAATGGGTATTCCCCGGGTAGACCTGCTGTCCGCCTCCGGTCCATTTTATTTCAATGGGTATTCCCTGGGTAGACCTGCTGTCCGCCTCCGGTCCACGTATTTCAATGGGTATTCCCGGGGTAGACCTGCTGTCCGCCTCCGGTCCATGTATTTCAATGGGTATTCCCGGGGTAGACCTGCTGTCCGCCTCCGGTCCACGTATTTCAATGGCTATTCCCGGGGTAGACCTGCTGTCCGCCTCCGGTCCACGTATTTCAATGGGTATTCCCTGGGTAGACCTGCTGTCCGCCTCCGGTCCATGTATTTCAATGGCTGTTCCCTGGGGTAGACCTACTGTCCGCCTCCGGTCCATGTATTTCAATGGCTATTCCCTGGGTAGACCTGCTGTCCGCCTCCGGTCCATGTATTTCAATGGCTGTTCCCTGGGGTAGACCTACTGTCCGCCTCCGGTCCATGTATTTCAATGGCTGTTCCCGGGGTAGACCTGCTGTCCGCCTCCGGTCCGTGTATTTCAATGGGTATTCAATGGGGTAGATCTGCTGTCCGCCTCCGGTCCATGTATTTCAATGGCTATTCCCTGGGTAGACCTGCTGTCCGCCTCCGGTCCATGTATTTCGATGGCTGTTCCCTGGGTAGACCTACTGTCCGCCTCCGGTCCATGTATTTCAAAGGCTATTCCTGGGTAGACCTGCTGTCTGCCTCCGGTCCATGTATTTCAATGGCTATTCCTGGGTAGACGTGCTGCCCCCCTCCGGGCCTTGCCTTCCAGTGGCGACGCCCTGGGTAGACGTGCTGCCCCCTTCCGGGCCTTGCCTTCCAGTGGCGACGCCCTGGGTAGACCTGCTCTCCGCCTCCGGTTCATTAATTTCAACGCGTATTCCCGGGGTAGACCTGCTGTCCGCCTCCGGTCCATGTATTTCAATGGCTCTTCCCTGGGTAGACCTGCTGTCCGCCTCCGGTCCATGTATTTCAATGGCTGTTCCCTGGGGTAGACCTACTGTCCGCCTCCGGTCCATGTATTTCAATGGCTGTTCCCGGGGTAGACCTGCTGTCCGCCTCCGGTCCGTGTATTTCAATGGGTATTCCCTGGGGTAGACCTGCTGTCCGCCTCCGGTCCATGTATTTCGATGGCTGTTCCCTGGGTAGACCTACTGTCCGCCTCCGGTCCATGTATTTCAAAGGCTATTCCTGGGTAGACCTGCTGTCTGCCTCCGGTCCATGTATTTCAATGGCTATTCCTGGGTAGACGTGCTGCCCCCCTCCGGGCCTTGCCTTCCAGTGGTGACGCCCTGGGTAGACGTGCTGCCCCCTTCCGGGCCCTGCCTTCCAGTGGCGACGCCCTGGGTAGACCTGCTCTCCGCCTCCGGTTCATTAATTTCAACGCGTATTCCCGGGGTAGACCTGCTGTCCGCCTCCGGTCCATGTATTTCAATGGCTCTTCCCTGGGTAGACCTGCTGTCCGCCTCCGGTCCATGTATTTCGATGGCTGTTCCCTGGGTAGACCTGCTGTCCGCCTCCGGTCCATGTATTTCAATGGCTGTTCCCTGGGGTAGACCTGCTGTCCGCCTCCGGTCCATGTATTTCAAAGGCTATTCCTGGGTAGACCTGCTGTCTGCCTCCGGTCCATGTATTTCAATGGCTATTCCTGGGTAGACGTGCTGCCCCCCTCCGGGCCTTGCCTTCCAGTGGTGACGCCCTGGGTAGACGTGCTGCCCCCTTCCGGGCCTTGCCTTCCAGTGGCGACGCCCTGGGTAGACCTGCTCTCCGCCTCCGGTCCGTGTATTTCAAGGGGTATTCCCCGGGTAGACCTGCTGTCCGCCTCCGGTCCATTTTATTTCAATGGGTATTCCCTGGGTAGACGTGCTGCCCCCCTCCGGGCCTTGCCTTCCAGTGGTGACGCCCTGGGTAGACGTGCTGCCCCCTTCCGGGCCTTGCCTCGCAATGGCGATGCCCTGGGTAGATGTGCTGCGCCCCTCCGGGCCTTGCCTTCCAGTGGCGACGCCCTGGGTAGACCGGCTGTCCGCCTCCGGTCCATTTTATTTCAATGGGTGTTCCCTGGGTAGACCTGCTCTCCGCCTCCGGTTCATTTATTTCAACGCGTATTCCCGGGGTAGACCTGCTGTCCGCCTCCGGTCCATGTATTTCAATGGCTATTCCCTGGGTAGACCTGCTGTCCGCCTCCGGTCCATGTATTTCGATGGCTGTTCCCTGGGTAGACCTACTGTCCGCCTCCGGTCCATGTATTTCAATGGCTATTCCTGGGTAGACGTGCTGCCCCCCTCCGGGCCTTGCCTTCCAGTGGCGGCGCCCTGGGTAGACGTGCTGCCCCCTTCCGGGCCTTGCCTCGCAATGGCGACGCCCTGGGTAGATGTGCTGCCCCCCTCCGGGCCTTGCCTTCCAGTGGCGACGCCCTGGGTAGACCTGCTGTCCGCCTCCGGTCCATGTATTTCAATGGCTATTCCCTGGGTAGACCTGCTGTCCGCCTCCGGTCCATGTATTTCAATGGCTATTCCCTGGGTAGACCTGCTGTCTGCCTCCGGTCCATGTATTTCAATGGCTATTCCTGGGTAGACGTGCTGCCCCCCTCCGGGCCTTGCCTTCCAGTGGCGACGCCCTGGGTAGACGTGCTGCCCCCTTCCGGGCCTTGCCTTCCAGTGGCGACGCCCTGGGTAGACCTGCTCTCCGCCTCCGGTTCATTAATTTCAACGCGTATTCCCGGGGTAGACCTGCTGTCCGCCTCCGGTCCATGTATTTCAATGGCTCTTCCCTGGGTAGACCTGCTGTCCGCCTCCGGTCCATGTATTTCAATGGCTGTTCCCTGGGGTAGACCTACTGTCCGCCTCCGGTCCATGTATTTCAATGGCTGTTCCCGGGGTAGACCTCCTGTCCGCCTCCGGTCCGTGTATTTCAATGGGTATTCAATGGGGTAGACCTGCTGTCCGCCTCCGGTCCATGTATTTCAATGGCTATTCCCTGGGTAGACCTGCTGTCCGCCTCCGGTCCATGTATTTCGATGGCTGTTCCCTGGGTAGACCTACTGTCCGCCTCCGGTCCATGTATTTCAAAGGCTATTCCTGGGTAGACCTGCTGTCTGCCTCCGGTCCATGTATTTCAATGGCTATTCCTGGGTAGACGTGCTGCCCCCCTCCGGGCCTTGCCTTCCAGTGGCGACGCCCTGGGTAGACGTGCTGCCCCCTTCCGGGCCCTGCCTTCCAGTGGCGACGCCCTGGGTAGACCTGCTGTCCGCCTCCGGTCCATGTATTTCAATGGCTCTTCCCTGGGTAGACCTGCTGTCCGCCTCCGGTCCATGTATTTCAATGGCTGTTCCCTGGGGTAGACCTACTGTCCGCCTCCGGTCCATGTATTTCAATGGCTGTTCCCGGGGTAGACCTCCTGTCCGCCTCCGGTCCGTGTATTTCAATGGGTATTCAATGGGGTAGACCTGCTGTCCGCCTCCGGTCCATGTATTTCAATGGCTATTCCCTGGGTAGACCTGCTGTCCGCCTCCGGTCCATGTATTTCGATGGCTGTTCCCTGGGTAGACCTGCTGTCCGCCTCCGGTCCATGTATTTCAATGGCTATTCCCTGGGTAGACCTGCTGTCCGCCTCCGGTCCATGTATTTCGATGGCTGTTCCCTGGGTAGACCTGCTGTCCGCCTCCGGTCCATGTATTTCAATGGCTATTCCTGGGTAGACGTGCTGCCCCCTTCTGGGCCTTGCCTCGCAATGGCGACGCCCTGGGTAGATGTGCTGCCCCCCTCCGGGCCTTGCCTTCCAGTGGCGACGCCGTGGGTAGACGTGCTGCCCCCTTCCGGGCCTTGCCTCGCAATGGCGACGCCCTGGGTAGATGTGCTGCCCCCCTCCGGGCGTTGTCTTCCAGTGGCGACGCCCTGGGTAGACCTGCTGTCCGCCTCCGGTCCATGTATTTCAATGGCTATTCCCTGGGTAGACCTGCTGTCCGCCTCCGGTCCATGTATTTCGATGGCTATTCCCGGGGTAGACCTGCTGTCCGCCTCCGGTCCCGGTATTTCAATGGCTGTTCCCGGGGTAGACCTGCTGTCCGCCTCCGGTCCGTGTATTTCAATGGGTATTCCCTGGGTAGACCTACTGTCCGCCTCCGGTCCATGTATTTCAATGGCTATTCCTGGGTAGACGTGCTGCCCCCCTCCGGGCCTTGCCTTCCAGTGGCGACGCCCTGGGTGGACGTGCTGCCCCCTTCCGGGCCTTGCCTCGCAATGGCGACGCCCTGGGTAGATGTGCTGCCCCCCTCCGGGCGTTGTCTTCCAGTGGCGACGCCCTGGGTAGACCTGCTGTCCGCCTCCGGTCCATGTATTTCAATGGCTATTCCCTGGGTAGACCTGCTGTCCGCCTCCGGTCCATGTATTTCGATGGCTATTCCCGGGGTAGACCTGCTGTCCGCCTCCGGTCCCGGTATTTCAATGGCTATTCCCGGGGTAGACCTGCTGTCCGCCTCCGGTCCGTGTATTTCAATGGGTATTCCCCGGGTAGACCTGCTGTCCGCCTCCGGTCCATTTTATTTCAATGGGTATTCCCTGGGTAGACCTGCTGTCCGCCTCCGGTCCACGTATTTCAATGGGTATTCCCGGGGTAGACCTGCTGTCCGCCTCCGGTCCATGTATTTCAATGGGTATTCCCGGGGTAGACCTGCTGTCCGCCTCCGGTCCACGTATTTCAATGGCTATTCCCGGGGTAGACCTGCTGTCCGCCTCCGGTCCACGTATTTCAATGGGTATTCCCTGGGTAGACCTGCTGTCCGCCTCCGGTCATTTTATTTCAATGGGTATTCCCGGGGTAGACCTGCTGTCCGCCTCCGGTCCATGTATTTCAATGGCTGTTCCCTGGGTAGACCTGCTGTCCGCCTCCGGTCCATGTATTTCAATGGCTGTTCCCTGGGGTAGACCTACTGTCCGCCTCCGGTCCATGTATTTCAATGGCTGTTCCCGGGGTAGACCTGCTGTCCGCCTCCGGTCCGTGTATTTCAATGGGTATTCAATGGGGTAGACCTGCTGTCCGCCTCCGGTCCATGTATTTCAATGGCTATTCCCTGGGTAGACCTGCTGTCCGCCTCCGGTCCATGTATTTCGATGGCTGTTCCCTGGGTAGACCTACTGTCCGCCTCCGGTCCATGTATTTCAAAGGCTATTCCTGGGTAGACCTGCTGTCTGCCTCCGGTCCATGTATTTCAATGGCTATTCCTGGGTAGACGTGCTGCCCCCCTCCGGGCCTTGCCTTCCAGTGGCGACGCCCTGGGTAGACGTGCTGCCCCCTTCCGGGCCTTGCCTTCCAGTGGCGACGCCCTGGGTAGACCTGCTCTCCGCCTCCGGTTCATTAATTTCAACGCGTATTCCCGGGGTAGACCTGCTGTCCGCCTCCGGTCCATGTATTTCAATGGCTCTTCCCTGGGTAGACCTGCTGTCCGCCTCCGGTCCATGTATTTCAATGGCTGTTCCCTGGGGTAGACCTACTGTCCGCCTCCGGTCCATGTATTTCAATGGCTGTTCCCGGGGTAGACCTGTGTCCGCCTCCGGTCCGTGTATTTCAATGGGTATTCCCTGGGGTAGACCTGCTGTCCGCCTCCGGTCCATGTATTTCGATGGCTGTTCCCTGGGTAGACCTACTGTCCGCCTCCGGTCCATGTATTTCAAAGGCTATTCCTGGGTAGACCTGCTGTCTGCCTCCGGTCCATGTATTTCAATGGCTATTCCTGGGTAGACGTGCTGCCCCCCTCCGGGCCTTGCCTTCCAGTGGTGACGCCCTGGGTAGACGTGCTGCCCCCTTCCGGGCCCTGCCTTCCAGTGGCGACGCCCTGGGTAGACCTGCTCTCCGCCTCCGGTTCATTAATTTCAACGCGTATTCCCGGGGTAGACCTGCTGTCCGCCTCCGGTCCATGTATTTCAATGGCTCTTCCCTGGGTAGACCTGCTGTCCGCCTCCGGTCCATGTATTTCGATGGCTGTTCCCTGGGTAGACCTGCTGTCCGCCTCCGGTCCATGTATTTCAATGGCTGTTCCCTGGGGTAGACCTGCTGTCCGCCTCCGGTCCATGTATTTCAAAGGCTATTCCTGGGTAGACCTGCTGTCTGCCTCCGGTCCATGTATTTCAATGGCTATTCCTGGGTAGACGTGCTGCCCCCCTCCGGGCCTTGCCTTCCAGTGGTGACGCCCTGGGTAGACGTGCTGCCCCCTTCCGGGCCTTGCCTTCCAGTGGCGACGCCCTGGGTAGACCTGCTCTCCGCCTCCGGTCCGTGTATTTCAAGGGGTATTCCCCGGGTAGACCTGCTGTCCGCCTCCGGTCCATTTTATTTCAATGGGTATTCCCTGGGTAGACGTGCTGCCCCCCTCCGGGCCTTGCCTTCCAGTGGTGACGCCCTGGGTAGACGTGCTGCCCCCTTCCGGGCCTTGCCTCGCAATGGCGATGCCCTGGGTAGATGTGCTGCGCCCCTCCGGGCCTTGCCTTCCAGTGGCGACGCCCTGGGTAGACCGGCTGTCCGCCTCCGGTCCATTTTATTTCAATGGGTGTTCCCTGGGTAGACCTGCTCTCCGCCTCCGGTTCATTTATTTCAACGCGTATTCCCGGGGTAGACCTGCTGTCCGCCTCCGGTCCATGTATTTCAATGGCTATTCCCTGGGTAGACCTGCTGTCCGCCTCCGGTCCATGTATTTCGATGGCTGTTCCCTGGGTAGACCTACTGTCCGCCTCCGGTCCATGTATTTCAATGGCTATTCCTGGGTAGACGTGCTGCCCCCCTCCGGGCCTTGCCTTCCAGTGGCGGCGCCCTGGGTAGACGTGCTGCCCCCTTCCGGGCCTTGCCTCGCAATGGCGACGCCCTGGGTAGATGTGCTGCCCCCCTCCGGGCCTTGCCTTCCAGTGGCGACGCCCTGGGTAGACCTGCTGTCCGCCTCCGGTCCATGTATTTCAATGGCTATTCCCTGGGTAGACCTGCTGTCCGCCTCCGGTCCATGTATTTCAATGGCTATTCCCTGGGTAGACCTGCTGTCTGCCTCCGGTCCATGTATTTCAATGGCTATTCCTGGGTAGACGTGCTGCCCCCCTCCGGGCCTTGCCTTCCAGTGGCGACGCCCTGGGTAGACGTGCTGCCCCCTTCCGGGCCTTGCCTTCCAGTGGCGACGCCCTGGGTAGACCTGCTCTCCGCCTCCGGTTCATTAATTTCAACGCGTATTCCCGGGGTAGACCTGCTGTCCGCCTCCGGTCCATGTATTTCAATGGCTCTTCCCTGGGTAGACCTGCTGTCCGCCTCCGGTCCATGTATTTCAATGGCTGTTCCCTGGGGTAGACCTACTGTCCGCCTCCGGTCCATGTATTTCAATGGCTGTTCCCGGGGTAGACCTCCTGTCCGCCTCCGGTCCGTGTATTTCAATGGGTATTCAATGGGGTAGACCTGCTGTCCGCCTCCGGTCCATGTATTTCAATGGCTATTCCCTGGGTAGACCTGCTGTCAGCCTCCGGTCCATGTATTTCGATGGCTGTTCCCTGGGTAGACCTACTGTCCGCCTCCGGTCCATGTATTTCAAAGGCTATTCCTGGGTAGACCTGCTGTCTGCCTCCGGTCCATGTATTTCAATGGCTATTCCTGGGTAGACGTGCTGCCCCCCTCCGGGCCTTGCCTTCCAGTGGCGACGCCCTGGGTAGACGTGCTGCCCCCTTCCGGGCCCTGCCTTCCAGTGGCGACGCCCTGGGTAGACCTGCTGTCCGCCTCCGGTCCATGTATTTCAATGGCTCTTCCCTGGGTAGACCTGCTGTCCGCCTCCGGTCCATGTATTTCAATGGCTGTTCCCTGGGGTAGACCTACTGTCCGCCTCCGGTCCATGTATTTCAATGGCTGTTCCCGGGGTAGACCTCCTGTCCGCCTCCGGTCCGTGTATTTCAATGGGTATTCAATGGGGTAGACCTGCTGTCCGCCTCCGGTCCATGTATTTCAATGGCTATTCCCTGGGTAGACCTGCTGTCCGCCTCCGGTCCATGTATTTCGATGGCTGTTCCCTGGGTAGACCTGCTGTCCGCCTCCGGTCCATGTATTTCAATGGCTATTCCCTGGGTAGACCTGCTGTCCGCCTCCGGTCCATGTATTTCGATGGCTGTTCCCTGGGTAGACCTGCTGTCCGCCTCCGGTCCATGTATTTCAATGGCTATTCCTGGGTAGACGTGCTGCCCCCTTCTGGGCCTTGCCTCGCAATGGCGACGCCCTGGGTAGATGTGCTGCCCCCCTCCGGGCCTTGCCTTCCAGTGGCGACGCCGTGGGTAGACGTGCTGCCCCCTTCCGGGCCTTGCCTCGCAATGGCGACGCCCTGGGTAGATGTGCTGCCCCCCTCCGGGCGTTGTCTTCCAGTGGCGACGCCCTGGGTAGACCTGCTGTCCGCCTCCGGTCCATGTATTTCAATGGCTATTCCCTGGGTAGACCTGCTGTCCGCCTCCGGTCCATGTATTTCGATGGCTATTCCCGGGGTAGACCTGCTGTCCGCCTCCGGTCCCGGTATTTCAATGGCTGTTCCCGGGGTAGACCTGCTGTCCGCCTCCGGTCCGTGTATTTCAATGGGTATTCCCTGGGTAGACCTACTGTCCGCCTCCGGTCCATGTATTTCAATGGCTATTCCTGGGTAGACGTGCTGCCCCCCTCCGGGCCTTGCCTTCCAGTGGCGACGCCCTGGGTGGACGTGCTGCCCCCTTCCGGGCCTTGCCTCGCAATGGCGACGCCCTGGGTAGATGTGCTGCCCCCCTCCGGGCGTTGTCTTCCAGTGGCGACGCCCTGGGTAGACCTGCTGTCCGCCTCCGGTCCATGTATTTCAATGGCTATTCCCTGGGTAGACCTGCTGTCCGCCTCCGGTCCATGTATTTCGATGGCTATTCCCGGGGTAGACCTGCTGTCCGCCTCCGGTCCCGGTATTTCAATGGCTATTCCCGGGGTAGACCTGCTGTCCGCCTCCGGTCCGTGTATTTCAATGGGTATTCCCCGGGTAGACCTGCTGTCCGCCTCCGGTCCATTTTATTTCAATGGGTATTCCCTGGGTAGACCTGCTGTCCGCCTCCGGTCCACGTATTTCAATGGGTATTCCCGGGGTAGACCTGCTGTCCGCCTCCGGTCCATGTATTTCAATGGGTATTCCCGGGGTAGACCTGCTGTCCGCCTCCGGTCCACGTATTTCAATGGCTATTCCCGGGGTAGACCTGCTGTCCGCCTCCGGTCCACGTATTTCAATGGGTATTCCCTGGGTAGACCTGCTGTCCGCCTCCGGTCATTTTATTTCAATGGGTATTCCCGGGGTAGACCTGCTGTCCGCCTCCGGTCCATGTATTTCAATGGCTGTTCCCTGGGTAGACCTGCTGTCCGCCTCCGGTCCACGTATTTCAATGGGTATTCCGTGGGTAGACCTGCTGTCCGCCTCCGGTCCATTTTATTTCCATGGGTATTCCCGGGGTAGACCTGCTGTCTGCTTCCTAGCCTGGTATCCTGCAGGCTAATCCCTGGGTAGACCTGCTGTCCGCCTCCGGGCAATGTATTAATGGCTCCGCGATGGCAGGTCTACCCGGCTCCGGGCCCGGCCGCAGCCGGCAGCCACGCCCGGCGCCGCCGGCGTGGCGCCCCTGCGTCGGGCGGAGGCGGGGCGAACCGGTCTACCCCGTTCCGGGGCGGCTCCGCGATGGCAGGTCTACCCGGCTCCGGGCCCGGCCGCAGCCGGCAGCCGTGCCCGGCGCCGCCGGCGTGGCGCCCCTGCGTCGGGCGGAGGCGGGGCGAACCGGTCTACCCCGTTCCGGGGCGGCTCCGCGATGGCAGGTCTACCCGGCTCCGGGCCCGGCCGCAGCCGGCAGCCGTGCCCGGTGCTGCCGGCGTGGCGCCCCTGCGTCGGGCGGAGGCGGGGCGAACTGGTCTACCCCGTTCCGGGGCGGCTCCGCGATGGCAGGTCTACCCGGCTCCGGGCCCGGCCGCAGCCTGCAGCCGTGCCCGGCGCTGCCGGCGTGGCGCCCCTGCGTCGGGCGGAGGCGGGGCGAACTTCGGCACGGGCCGGGTAGACCTGCTGTCCCCTGCGCTCGCGGAAGTTCACCAAGGGGTCGCTGTTTCTGGCTGCCTCCGGCTATGTCCTCGTAGGAGGCGGCGTGCGCCACTGCGCCGCCCCGGTCGGGTGCGAGTCGTACTCTTGGGGGCGCGCGCGGCCTCGGCCTCGTCTGTACGTATTATGGGAGCGAGCGAGGGGCCGCATCCCCGCAGGCTAGTCCCGTGCCTGTGTCCGAGGCGGATGTGCGGCGGCCGCGCGTGCGGTCGCCGGCGGAAAGAAGCCAGACGAGTGTGCCGAGTTCGATGTGGGGCGAGTCGCGTGACTTCAGTCCCGGTTCCCGTGGTGTAGCGCCCGGTGACTTTGGGTCCGAGGCGCGAGGTGTGTGGCGAGAAGGCTTGCGAGTGTGTCCGGTCCGGCCCGGCTGCTGCCGGCTTCGTGAAGGGCGAGGGCCCTCGTTCTGTTCTCCTTCCCCGTCCCCGCGGGGAGGTGTGGGGGGCGAGGCGGCGGCGCCTCGTCCCTCTTCTGCCCGGCCTTAAGCCGGGGCCCGGTCTTCCCCGGGCGTGTTTTATGGCTGCTGTCCGTGCGTGCGGCGCGGTGGCCGGCAGGGCAAAGGGTGCTCGTTGGGCCGGGGCTCTGTCGTGTCGAGACCGGCGGCTGAGGCTTTTCCCGAGAGCCCCGAGGACGGCCCGGTTCGCCGAGGTGGCGGCGCCTTGTTCCCCGCTCCTCCCGACTTGCTGCCCAGTGTGTGTGTCCGTGTTGGGAGTCCCGCGGGTGTGAGGCGTGCGGCCTTGCCTCGGCTTGCCCGGTTGCTGGAAAAGGGGCTCGGTGATGGGAGTCGCCCGATGAGTTGTGGGGCGGCGGGGTGGCGGCACCCTGCCCCCCCCCCCGCCTGCCCTGCCGTGTGTTTATGACGTTGTTCCCCCCTTCCTCGGCCTTAAGCTGGGGACCCGTGTAGCGGGCGGAGTTCCGTGTGGCTGGCGGCCGGCCGCGGTGGCCCGGCCGCCCCTAGCACGTGGACCTGAACACCCCCCCCAACCGGGAGAGCCCTGGGGCGAATGTCGTGGGCGAGGCGGCGGCGCCTCGCCCTTCCTTTGGCTGTGACCGGTGTGATCGAGCCCCACTGTGTTGCTGTGCCGGCCCGTCGGGGTCTGGCCTGCCATGGGGGCTGGGTTTTTGCCAGCAGGTCCTCTAGTTCAGGCACGCGGGTGGAGTGGGGGCTGCCCCGGCCTGGTTTTTTGTTTTTTTTTTTTTTTTTTTCTTTCGTGGCCCTAAGCCGCGGCACCGAGGCAACGCGCGACGAAGGGTCGTGGGCCCATGAAGGCGAGGAAAGGGAGAGCATCGAGATGCGGTTGTTGGGGGGTGTGATCCAGAGGGGGGGGGCAAGCCGAGGAGGCGCGAGCCTCGTTCTTCCCGCCCCCCCCACCACCCCGGGCCCGCGACCCCCGTGACTAGCGCGGGTCGTGCGATGCGTTGTGTGTGCTTTTTTTTTTTTTTTTTTTTTCCCGGTCTCTTGCCGTCCCCCGGCTTTTCCGGAGGGAAAGCCGATCGCTGCGAGGCGGGCGAAAGCCAGTGGCCCGTGGCATGGTCGGTGGCATTTTCTCGAACGCTCGGATGGGGTTTCCCTGGCGGGGGTGGGGAGTGCAACACGCGCCCCCCCCCCCCCGCCCAGCGGTCCCATCCTGCCCGTTGTCTCGCTAAGGGAGCCGTTGTCCGCGGCCACGGGGGGCACCCCGCTCCCCGTGCGCTTTGTCTCCGCCGTGACGGAGCCGTGAAAGGCGTGGAGCCGGCTCGCCGGTGTCCGCGGCCTCGGGAGCCGTCGGGGAGGCTCGGCGGCGCCAAGCCGCGGAGAGGGCCTCTCGGGGACGTGTCCCGGATGCTCGCCACCTGTGCCCCGAGCGGTGGTGGAGCCGGCCGGCGTCGTGTATACGCCGGGTTGCCGTTGTCTCAGGAGCAGCATGGCCGTGGGGCCCTGGTCGCCGTTTGCCGCGGCGGCCATCCTTTCCTGTCTGTGTCCGATCGATGAGGCTTTTCGGGTCGCGTTGGAGAGGGCCCCCGGCGGCCCGGCTCTTCCGGGGCTCTCTGTCATGGGGAAGCCACGGTAG
>JBBAXF010000060.1:167500-177500 GCA_037837765.1 Delichon dasypus
CGCAATGGCGACGCCCTGGGTAGATGTGCTGCCCCCCTCCGGGCATTGCCTCGCAATGGCTAGTCCCTGGGTAGACGTGCTGCCCGCCTCCGCTCCCGGTATTTCAATGGCTGTTCCCTGGGTAGACCTGCTGTCCGCCTCCGGTCCACGTATTTCAAGGGGTATTCCCTGGGTAGACCTGCTGTCTGCTTCCTAGCCTGGTATCCTGCAGGCTAATCCCTGGGTAGACCTGCTGTCCGCCTCCGGTCCATGTACTTCAATGGCTATTCCCGGGGTAGACCTGCTGTCCGCCTCCGGTCCATGTATTTCAATGGCTGTTCCCTGGGGTAGACCTGCTGTCCGCCTCCGGTCCATGTATTTCGATGGCTGTTCCCTGGGTAGACCTACTGTCCGCCTCCGGTCCATGTATTTCAAAGGCTATTCCTGGGTAGACCTGCTGTCTGCCTCCGGTCCATGTATTTCAATGGCTATTCCTGGGTAGACGTGCTGCCCCCCTCCGGGCCTTGCCTTCCAGTGGCGACGCCCTGGGTAGACCTGCTCTCCGCCTCCGGTCCGTGTATTTCAAGGGGTATTCCCCGGGTAGACCTGCTGTCCGCCTCCGGTCCATTTTATTTCAATGGGTATTCCCTGGGTAGACGTGCTGTCCCCCTCCGGGCCTTGCCTTCCAGTGGTGACGCCCTGGGTAGACGTGCTGCCCCCTTCCGGGCCTTGCCTCGCAATGGCGATGCCCTGGGTAGATGTGCTGCGCCCCTCCGGGCCTTGCCTTCCAGTGGCGACGCCCTGGGTAGACCGGCTGTCCGCCTCCGGTCCATTTTATTTCAATGGGTGTTCCCTGGGTAGACCTGCTCTCCGCCTCCGGTTCATTTATTTCAACGCGTATTCCCGGGGTAGACCTGCTGTCCGCCTCCGGTCCATGTATTTCAATGGCTATTCCCTGGGTAGACCTGCTGTCCGCCTCCGGTCCATGTATTTCGATGGCTATTCCCTGGGTAGACCTGCTGTCCGCCTCCGGTCCATGTATTTCGATGGCTGTTCCCTGGGTAGACCTACTGTCCGCCTCCGGTCCATGTATTTCAATGGCTATTCCTGGGTAGACGTGCTGCCCCCCTCCGGGCCTTGCCTTCCAGTGGCGGCGCCCTGGGTAGACGTGCTGCCCCCTTCCGGGCCTTGCCTCGCAATGGCGACGCCCTGGGTAGATGTGCTGCCCCCCTCCGGGCCTTGCCTTCCAGTGGCGACGCCCTGGGTAGACCTGCTGTCCGCCTCCGGTCCATGTATTTCAATGGCTATTCCCTGGGTAGACCTGCTGTCCGCCTCCGGTCCATGTATTTCAATGGCTGTTCCCTGGGGTAGACCTACTGTCCGCCTCCGGTCCATGTATTTCAATGGCTGTTCCCGGGGTAGACCTGCTGTCCGCCTCCGGTCCGTGTATTTCAATGGGTATTCAATGGGGTAGACCTGCTGTCCGCCTCCGGTCCATGTATTTCAATGGCTATTCCCTGGGTAGACCTGCTGTCCGCCTCCGGTCCATGTATTTCGATGGCTGTTCCCTGGGTAGACCTACTGTCCGCCTCCGGTCCATGTATTTCAAAGGCTATTCCTGGGTAGACCTGCTGTCTGCCTCCGGTCCATGTATTTCAATGGCTATTCCTGGGTAGACGTGCTGCCCCCCTCCGGGCCTTGCCTTCCAGTGGCGACGCCCTGGGTAGACGTGCTGCCCCCTTCCGGGCCTTGCCTTCCAGTGGCGACGCCCTGGGTAGACCTGCTCTCCGCCTCCGGTCCGTGTATTTCAAGGGGTATTCCCCGGGTAGACCTGCTGTCCGCCTCCGGTCCATTTTATTTCAATGGGTATTCCCTGGGTAGACGTGCTGCCCCCCTCCGGGCCTTGCCTTCCAGTGGTGACGCCCTGGGTAGACGTGCTGCCCCCTTCCGGGCCCTGCCTCGCAATGGCGATGCCCTGGGTAGATGTGCTGCGCCCCTCCGGGCCTTGCCTTCCAGTGGCGACGCCCTGGGTAGACCGGCTGTCCGCCTCCGGTCCATTTTATTTCAATGGGTGTTCCCTGGGTAGACCTGCTCTCCGCCTCCGGTTCATTTATTTCAACGCGTATTCCCGGGGTAGACCTGCTGTCCGCCTCCGGTCCATGTATTTCAATGGCTATTCCCTGGGTAGACCTGCTGTCCGCCTCCGGTCCATGTATTTCGATGGCTATTCCCTGGGTAGACCTGCTGTCCGCCTCCGGTCCATGTATTTCGATGGCTGTTCCCTGGGTAGACCTACTGTCCGCCTCCGGTCCATGTATTTCAATGGCTATTCCTGGGTAGACGTGCTGCCCCCCTCCGGGCCTTGCCTTCCAGTGGCGGCGCCCTGGGTAGACGTGCTGCCCCCTTCCGGGCCTTGCCTCGCAATGGCGACGCCCTGGGTAGATGTGCTGCCCCCCTCCGGGCCTTGCCTTCCAGTGGCGACGCCCTGGGTAGACCTGCTGTCCGCCTCCGGTCCATGTATTTCAATGGCTATTCCCTGGGTAGACCTGCTGTCCGCCTCCGGTCCATGTATTTCAATGGCTGTTCCCTGGGGTAGACCTACTGTCCGCCTCCGGT
The DNA here is from genome assembly GCA_037837765.1 of Delichon dasypus. NCBI lineage: Eukaryota > Metazoa > Chordata > Aves > Passeriformes > Hirundinidae > Delichon > Delichon dasypus. The sequence goes on from JBBAXF010000060.1 coordinate 170,096, forward strand.
CCATGTATTTCAATGGCTGTTCCCGGGGTAGACCTGCTGTCCGCCTCCGGTCCGTGTATTTCAATGGGTATTCAATGGGGTAGACCTGCTGTCCGCCTCCGGTCCATGTATTTCAATGGCTATTCCCTGGGTAGACCTGCTGTCCGCCTCCGGTCCATGTATTTTGATGGCTGTTCCCTGGGTAGACCTACTGTCCGCCTCCGGTCCATGTATTTCAAAGGCTATTCCTGGGTAGACCTGCTGTCTGCCTCCGGTCCATGTATTTCAATGGCTATTCCTGGGTAGACGTGCTGCCCCCCTCCGGGCCTTGCCTTCCAGTGGCGACGCCCTGGGTAGACGTGCTGCCCCCTTCCGGGCCTTGCCTTCCAGTGGCGACGCCCTGGGTAGACCTGCTCTCCGCCTCCGGTCCGTGTATTTCAAGGGGTATTCCCCGGGTAGACCTGCTGTCCGCCTCCGGTCCATTTTATTTCAATGGGTATTCCCTGGGTAGACGTGCTGCCCCCCTCCGGGCCTTGCCTTCCAGTGGTGACGCCCTGGGTAGACGTGCTGCCCCCTTCCGGGCCTTGCCTCGCAATGGCGATGCCCTGGGTAGATGTGCTGCGCCCCTCCGGGCCTTGCCTTCCAGTGGCGACGCCCTGGGTAGACCGGCTGTCCGCCTCCGGTCCATTTTATTTCAATGGGTGTTCCCTGGGTAGACCTGCTCTCCGCCTCCGGTTCATTTATTTCAACGCGTATTCCCGGGGTAGACCTGCTGTCCGCCTCCGGTCCATGTATTTCAATGGCTATTCCCTGGGTAGACCTGCTGTCCGCCTCCGGTCCATGTATTTCGATGGCTATTCCCTGGGTAGACCTGCTGTCCGCCTCCGGTCCATGTATTTCGATGGCTGTTCCCTGGGTAGACCTACTGTCCGCCTCCGGTCCATGTATTTCAATGGCTATTCCTGGGTAGACGTGCTGCCCCCCTCCGGGCCTTGCCTTCCAGTGGCGGCGCCCTGGGTAGACGTGCTGCCCCCTTCCGGGCCTTGCCTCGCAATGGCGACGCCCTGGGTAGATGTGCTGCCCCCCTCCGGGCCTTGCCTTCCAGTGGCGACGCCCTGGGTAGACCTGCTGTCCGCCTCCGGTCCATGTATTTCAATGGCTATTCCCTGGGTAGACCTGCTGTCCGCCTCCGGTCCATGTATTTCAATGGCTGTTCCCTGGGGTAGACCTACTGTCCGCCTCCGGTCCATGTATTTCAATGGCTGTTCCCGGGGTAGACCTGCTGTCCGCCTCCGGTCCGTGTATTTCAATGGGTATTCAATGGGGTAGACCTGCTGTCCGCCTCCGGTCCATGTATTTCAATGGCTATTCCCTGGGTAGACCTGCTGTCCGCCTCCGGTCCATGTATTTCGATGGCTGTTCCCTGGGTAGACCTACTGTCCGCCTCCGGTCCATGTATTTCAAAGGCTATTCCTGGGTAGACCTGCTGTCTGCCTCCGGTCCATGTATTTCAATGGCTATTCCTGGGTAGACGTGCTGCCCCCCTCCGGGCCTTGCCTTCCAGTGGCGACGCCCTGGGTAGACGTGCTGCCCCCTTCCGGGCCTTGCCTTCCAGTGGCGACGCCCTGGGTAGACCTGCTCTCCGCCTCCGGTTCATTAATTTCAACGCGTATTCCCGGGGTAGACCTGCTGTCCGCCTCCGGTCCATGTATTTCAATGGCTCTTCCCTGGGTAGACCTGCTGTCCGCCTCCGGTCCATGTATTTCAATGGCTGTTCCCTGGGGTAGACCTACTGTCCGCCTCCGGTCCATGTATTTCAATGGCTGTTCCCGGGGTAGACCTGCTGTCCGCCTCCGGTCCGTGTATTTCAATGGGTATTCCCTGGGGTAGACCTGCTGTCCGCCTCCGGTCCATGTATTTCGATGGCTGTTCCCTGGGTAGACCTACTGTCCGCCTCCGGTCCATGTATTTCAAAGGCTATTCCTGGGTAGACCTGCTGTCTGCCTCCGGTCCATGTATTTCAATGGCTATTCCTGGGTAGACGTGCTGCCCCCCTCCGGGCCTTGCCTTCCAGTGGTGACGCCCTGGGTAGACGTGCTGCCCCCTTCCGGGCCCTGCCTTCCAGTGGCGACGCCCTGGGTAGACCTGCTCTCCGCCTCCGGTTCATTAATTTCAACGCGTATTCCCGGGGTAGACCTGCTGTCCGCCTCCGGTCCATGTATTTCAATGGCTCTTCCCTGGGTAGACCTGCTGTCCGCCTCCGGTCCATGTATTTCGATGGCTGTTCCCTGGGTAGACCTGCTGTCCGCCTCCGGTCCATGTATTTCAATGGCTGTTCCCTGGGGTAGACCTGCTGTCCGCCTCCGGTCCATGTATTTCAAAGGCTATTCCTGGGTAGACCTGCTGTCTGCCTCCGGTCCATGTATTTCAATGGCTATTCCTGGGTAGACGTGCTGCCCCCCTCCGGGCCTTGCCTTCCAGTGGTGACGCCCTGGGTAGACGTGCTGCCCCCTTCCGGGCCTTGCCTTCCAGTGGCGACGCCCTGGGTAGACCTGCTCTCCGCCTCCGGTCCGTGTATTTCAAGGGGTATTCCCCGGGTAGACCTGCTGTCCGCCTCCGGTCCATTTTATTTCAATGGGTATTCCCTGGGTAGACGTGCTGCCCCCCTCCGGGCCTTGCCTTCCAGTGGTGACGCCCTGGGTAGACGTGCTGCCCCCTTCCGGGCCTTGCCTCGCAATGGCGATGCCCTGGGTAGATGTGCTGCGCCCCTCCGGGCCTTGCCTTCCAGTGGCGACGCCCTGGGTAGACCGGCTGTCCGCCTCCGGTCCATTTTATTTCAATGGGTGTTCCCTGGGTAGACCTGCTCTCCGCCTCCGGTTCATTTATTTCAACGCGTATTCCCGGGGTAGACCTGCTGTCCGCCTCCGGTCCATGTATTTCAATGGCTATTCCCTGGGTAGACCTGCTGTCCGCCTCCGGTCCATGTATTTCGATGGCTGTTCCCTGGGTAGACCTACTGTCCGCCTCCGGTCCATGTATTTCGATGGCTATTCCTGGGTAGACGTGCTGCCCCCCTCCGGGCCTTGCCTTCCAGTGGCGGCGCCCTGGGTAGACGTGCTGCCCCCTTCCGGGCCTTGCCTCGCAATGGCGACGCCCTGGGTAGATGTGCTGCCCCCCTCCGGGCCTTGCCTTCCAGTGGCGACGCCCTGGGTAGACCTGCTGTCCGCCTCCGGTCCATGTATTTCAATGGCTATTCCCTGGGTAGACCTGCTGTCCGCCTCCGGTCCATGTATTTCAATGGCTATTCCCTGGGTAGACCTGCTGTCTGCCTCCGGTCCATGTATTTCAATGGCTATTCCTGGGTAGACGTGCTGCCCCCCTCCGGGCCTTGCCTTCCTGTGGCGACGCCCTGGGTAGACGTGCTGCCCCCTTCCGGGCCTTGCCTTCCAGTGGCGACGCCCTGGGTAGACCTGCTCTCCGCCTCCGGTTCATTAATTTCAACGCGTATTCCCGGGGTAGACCTGCTGTCCGCCTCCGGTCCATGTATTTCAATGGCTCTTCCCTGGGTAGACCTGCTGTCCGCCTCCGGTCCATGTATTTCAATGGCTGTTCCCTGGGGTAGACCTACTGTCCGCCTCCGGTCCATGTATTTCAAAGGCTGTTCCCGGGGTAGACCTCCTGTCCGCCTCCGGTCCGTGTATTTCAATGGGTATTCAATGGGGTAGACCTGCTGTCCGCCTCCGGTCCATGTATTTCAATGGCTATTCCCTGGGTAGACCTGCTGTCCGCCTCCGGTCCATGTATTTCGATGGCTGTTCCCTGGGTAGACCTACTGTCCGCCTCCGGTCCATGTATTTCAAAGGCTATTCCTGGGTAGACCTGCTGTCTGCCTCCGGTCCATGTATTTCAATGGCTATTCCTGGGTAGACGTGCTGCCCCCCTCCGGGCCTTGCCTTCCAGTGGCGACGCCCTGGGTAGACGTGCTGCCCCCTTCCGGGCCCTGCCTTCCAGTGGCGACGCCCTGGGTAGACCTGCTGTCCGCCTCCGGTCCATGTATTTCAATGGCTCTTCCCTGGGTAGACCTGCTGTCCGCCTCCGGTCCATGTATTTCAATGGCTGTTCCCTGGGGTAGACCTACTGTCCGCCTCCGGTCCATGTATTTCAATGGCTGTTCCCGGGGTAGACCTCCTGTCCGCCTCCGGTCCGTGTATTTCAATGGGTATTCAATGGGGTAGACCTGCTGTCCGCCTCCGGTCCATGTATTTCAATGGCTATTCCCTGGGTAGACCTGCTGTCCGCCTCCGGTCCATGTATTTCGATGGCTGTTCCCTGGGTAGACCTGCTGTCCGCCTCCGGTCCATGTATTTCAATGGCTATTCCCTGGGTAGACCTGCTGTCCGCCTCCGGTCCATGTATTTCGATGGCTGCTCCCTGGGTAGACCTGCTGTCCGCCTCCGGTCCATGTATTTCAATGGCTATTCCTGGGTAGACGTGCTGCCCCCTTCTGGGCCTTGCCTCGCAATGGCGACGCCCTGGGTAGATGTGCTGCCCCCCTCCGGGCCTTGCCTTCCAGTGGCGACGCCGTGGGTAGACGTGCTGCCCCCTTCCGGGCCTTGCCTCGCAATGGCGACGCCCTGGGTAGATGTGCTGCCCCCCTCCGGGCGTTGTCTTCCAGTGGCGACGCCCTGGGTAGACCTGCTGTCCGCCTCCGGTCCATGTATTTCAATGGCTATTCCCTGGGTAGACCTGCTGTCCGCCTCCGGTCCATGTATTTCGATGGCTATTCCCGGGGTAGACCTGCTGTCCGCCTCCGGTCCCGGTATTTCAATGGCTGTTCCCGGGGTAGACCTGCTGTCCGCCTCCGGTCCGTGTATTTCAATGGGTATTCCCTGGGTAGACCTACTGTCCGCCTCCGGTCCATGTATTTCAATGGCTATTCCTGGGTAGACGTGCTGCCCCCCTCCGGGCCTTGCCTTCCAGTGGCGACGCCCTGGGTGGACGTGCTGCCCCCTTCCGGGCCTTGCCTCGCAATGGCGACGCCCTGGGTAGATGTGCTGCCCCCCTCCGGGCGTTGTCTTCCAGTGGCGACGCCCTGGGTAGACCTGCTGTCCGCCTCCGGTCCATGTATTTCGATGGCTATTCCCGGGGTAGACCTGCTGTCCGCCTCCGGTCCCGGTATTTCAATGGCTATTCCCGGGGTAGACCTGCTGTCCGCCTCCGGTCCGTGTATTTCAATGGGTATTCCCCGGGTAGACCTGCTGTCCGCCTCCGGTCCATTTTATTTCAATGGGTATTCCCTGGGTAGACCTGCTGTCCGCCTCCGGTCCACGTATTTCAATGGGTATTCCCGGGGTAGACCTGCTGTCCGCCTCCGGTCCATGTATTTCAATGGGTATTCCCGGGGTAGACCTGCTGTCCGCCTCCGGTCCACGTATTTCAATGGCTATTCCCGGGGTAGACCTGCTGTCCGCCTCCGGTCCACGTATTTCAATGGGTATTCCCTGGGTAGACCTGCTGTCCGCCTCCGGTCATTTTATTTCAATGGGTATTCCCGGGGTAGACCTGCTGTCCGCCTCCGGTCCATGTATTTCAATGGCTGTTCCCTGGGTAGACCTGCTGTCCGCCTCCGGTCCACGTATTTCAATGGGTATTCCGTGGGTAGACCTGCTGTCCGCCTCCGGTCCATTTTATTTCCATGGGTATTCCCGGGGTAGACCTGCTGTCTGCTTCCTAGCCTGGTATCCTGCAGGCTAATCCCTGGGTAGACCTGCTGTCCGCCTCCGGGCAATGTATTAATGGCTCCGCGATGGCAGGTCTACCCGGCTCCGGGCCCGGCCGCAGCCGGCAGCCACGCCCGGCGCCGCCGGCGTGGCGCCCCTGCGTCGGGCGGAGGCGGGGCGAACCGGTCTACCCCGTTCCGGGGCGGCTCCGCGATGGCAGGTCTACCCGGCTCCGGGCCCGGCCGCAGCCGGCAGCCGTGCCCGGCGCCGCCGGCGTGGCGCCCCTGCGTCGGGCGGAGGCGGGGCGAACCGGTCTACCCCGTTCCGGGGCGGCTCCGCGATGGCAGGTCTACCCGGCTCCGGGCCCGGCCGCAGCCGGCAGCCGTGCCCGGTGCTGCCGGCGTGGCGCCCCTGCGTCGGGCGGAGGCGGGGCGAACCGGTCTACCCCGTTCCGGGGCGGCTCCGCGATGGCAGGTCTACCCGGCTCCGGGCCCGGCCGCAGCCTGCAGCCGTGCCCGGCGCTGCCGGCGTGGCGCCCCTGCGTCGGGCGGAGGCGGGGCGAACTTCGGCACGGGCCGGGTAGACCTGCTGTCCCCTGCGCTCGCGGAAGTTCACCAAGGGGTCGCTGTTTCTGGCTGCCTCCGGCTATGTCCTCGTAGGAGGCGGCGTGCGCCACTGCGCCGCCCCGGTCGGGTGCGAGTCGTACTCTTGGGGGCGCGCGCGGCCTCGGCCTCGTCTGTACGTATTATGGGAGCGAGCGAGGGGCCGCATCCCCGCAGGCTAGTCCCGTGCCTGTGTCCGAGGCGGATGTGCGGCGGCCGCGCGTGCGGTCGCCGGCGGAAAGAAGCCAGACGAGTGTGCCGAGTTCGATGTGGGGCGAGTCGCGTGACTTCAGTCCCGGTTCCCGTGGTGTAGCGCCCGGTGACTTTGGGTCCGAGGCGCGAGGTGTGTGGCGAGAAGGCTTGCGAGTGTGTCCGGTCCGGCCCGGCTGCTGCCGGCTTCGTGAAGGGCGAGGGCCCTCGTTCTGTTCTCCTTCCCCGTCCCCGCGGGGAGGTGTGGGGGGCGAGGCGGCGGCGCCTCGTCCCTCTTCTGCCCGGCCTTAAGCCGGGGCCCGGTCTTCCCCGGGCGTGTTTTATGGCTGCTGTCCGTGCGTGCGGCGCGGTGGCCGGCAGGGCAAAGGGTGCTCGTTGGGCCGGGGCTCTGTCGTGTCGAGACCGGCGGCTGAGGCTTTTCCCGAGAGCCCCGAGGACGGCCCGGTTCGCCGAGGTGGCGGCGCCTTGTTCCCCGCTCCTCCCGACTTGCTGCCCAGTGTGTGTGTCCGTGTTGGGAGTCCCGCGGGTGTGAGGCGTGCGGCCTTGCCTCGGCTTGCCCGGTTGCTGGAAAAGGGGCTCGGTGATGGGAGTCGCCCGATGAGTTGTGGGGCGGCGGGGTGGCGGCACCCTGCCCCCCCCCCCCGCCTGCCCTGCCGTGTGTTTATGACGTTGTTCCCCCCTTCCTCGGCCTTAAGCTGGGGACCCGTGTAGCGGGCGGAGTTCCGTGTGGCTGGCGGCCGGCCGCGGTGGCCCGGCCGCCCCTAGCACGTGGACCTGAACACCCCCCCCAACCGGGAGAGCCCTGGGGCGAATGTCGTGGGCGAGGCGGCGGCGCCTCGCCCTTCCTTTGGCTGTGACCGGTGTGATCGAGCCCCACTGTGTTGCTGTGCCGGC
>JBBAXF010000060.1:182500-185000 GCA_037837765.1 Delichon dasypus
CTAGCGTGCGGCGTCTCGGCGGTCCTTGACGTTCCCTCGGCGTCGTCAAACGCCGAAGGGGCCGAAAAAGGGCCTGCCGAGGCCCGGGCGGAGGTTTAAAGACTCGGGCGGCGCGGCACGGCGGCGGCGGCGGCGGCGGCGGCAGAGGCGGCGGCGGCGGCGGCCGGCGGCCGGGCGGTGGCGCGGCGCCATTGAGGGGTGTGGAGCTACTCCTACCGATCCCCTGCGGTGGCGTCCGTTGCGACCGGCCGTGCTTGCCGGCGGCCGCCGCCGCCGTCGTCGTCGTCGTCGTCCCGTTGGCTGTGCCGCGCCGGGGAGGGGCGCCCTGCCCCCCCCTCTCCGCGGTCCGGTCTCGGCGCAAGAGGCCGCGGCCACGCGGTCGGCCGCGGGGCCGACCCGGCCGCCTCGCATCGGGCGACGCAGGCGGAGAGCGCCTGCTCTCCGCCGCCCTTGGCTAGAGCTGCGGGGTCGGGGCCGCCGGGGCCCGCCGCGCTCGCTCTTTCCTCGGCCGCTGCTGCGGTCTCGCGTGCCGGCGCCGCGTCTCGGCGCGGCCGTGCCTTCTTCCCCTCGACGGCCTTCTCCTCGAACGCACCGGCGGCGCCGCCCGCCGGCCGTCCCTCGGCTCCGACGGCCGGTCCCGCCCGAGGCCCGAGCGCTCGGCGGTCCCTCCGTCGCTGGACGTGCCGGCGAGCGCGGACGACCCCGTGCCGAGCGGCGGCGTCGTCGCTCGGCGAGTGTCCCCCCTCGGGGGACGGCCGGGCCGGACGGCGCCCGCCGTCGCCTGCGGCGGTCCCGGCCCGGGCCCCGCCCGTCGCTTGCCCGTTGCCCTTCCCCGGCCGCGTGCGGGGCCGAAAGGCGAAGGCGTGCCGGGCGGCCGCGGGGGCGCTCCTCCGCCCGGTCTCCGCGTGGAAACGAGGAGAGCGGGCGTTGCCCCCCGGCTCAGCGCCGTGACGCCTTCCACCGGGCGCGTGCCCGCGGAAGGGGCCCCCGACGGTGCCAAGCGGCGGCGGCGGTCCCGGGAGTGCGGCCGCAGGGGCGGCGGGGTCCGCTGCCCGGCAAGGCCTCGGGCGCTCGCGATGCCGGCTCGGGACTCGGCGGCGTCCGCCTGCCGGCGCCGGTGGCGGAGCCGCGGCCGCCCGAGGCTCGGGCCCTTCCGGCGGGAGCGGTCCCGCGGGGCGAGGCCGTGTCGGCGAGGCGGTCGTCGCCGCGTGTCGTCTCGGGTGTTGTAAGGCTGCTGGGGAAAGAGGCCGGCCGCGGCGGCGGCGCGGCGGCGCGCTCCGCGAGCCCGCGGGGCGGCGGAGGGGAGAGAGGAGCGCGAGCGGGGGCCGGCTGCCGCGCCCCCGGCTCTTTGCCCACGCGTGGTCTGGTGAAGAGGAAGGCCGGGCGGGCCAGCGCGGCCCCCCCCGCGGTCTGGCGCGTGTCGCGAAGCCTTCCGCGCGGAGGCCGGGCCGAGCCCGGGCGCCTGGGCCGCCTCCGAAGGACGGGCGTCGTTTTGAAGGCGGCGTCTCTCCCCGCCTCGCGGGGGGCGGCGGTCGGGGGTGCGGGCCCCCCTGCCTTCTTGCCGGCCTTGGGAGCTTTTTTTTTTTTTTCTTTCCCCCAACCTTTCTCACCTCCTCCGTTGGTGTGTGCTCGTACGGTTCCGAGCGAGACGCGCGCGCGCCAGCCCGCGGCGTCCTCGCTAGGGGAAAAGAGAAAAAGGGGGGGGCCTGCTCCGCGCGAGCCGGTCCCCGGCCCCTCCGCGCGTGCGGGGTCGGTGCCGAAAGGGCAGACAACTCTTAGCGGTGGATCACTCGGCTCGTGCGTCGATGAAGAACGCAGCTAGCTGCGAGAATTAATGTGAATTGCAGGACACATTGATCATCGACACTTCGAACGCACTTGCGGCCCCGGGTTCCTCCCGGGGCTACGCCTGTCTGAGCGTCGCTTGACGATCAATCGCCGTCCCGGGGGGGGGGGGGTCACCCCTCCCCGGCGGCGCGGCTGGGGGTTGCCTCGCAGGCCCCGTTGCCCGCGGTGGGCGGCGGCGGCGGCGGCGGCGGCCGTCGGCCGGTGCCCGCAGGGGGGCGAGGCGGTTGCGGTCGGGGGGTCGGCGAGGGAAGCCGACGGCTTCTCCTCGGCGGCCGCCGCCCTTCCCCTTTTTCCCCTGCGGCCCGGCGGGCGGGCGGGCGTCGTCGCGGTCGTCGGCACCGCGCGAGAAGGGCCTTCGTCCCCCTAAATGCAGACTCGGGGAGCGCTCCGTAGCTCCCCGCTCCCGGAGCGAGCCGCAGGGCTGGAGCTCGTCCTCAGCCCCCCCGGGGCCGCGCCGCGGCGCGGCGCCGGCGGCCGGGGCAGAGCCGAGAGAAAGACGGCGTCGCCAACGCCGCCCGAGGGGAAAGCCGGCAGAGAGAGAGAGGGCGTCGAGAGGGGGGGGAGGCGAGGCGCGGGCCTCGCCCCCCGGACTCCACTCCCGCGCGGGCGGCTGTCTGCGGGTGGGTACCGCGCGAGTACCGTGCCGTGCTGC
>JBBAXF010000060.1:192500-200000 GCA_037837765.1 Delichon dasypus
CGACGCCCTGGGTAGACGTGCTGCCCCCTTCCGGGCCTTGCCTTCCAGTGGCGACGCCCTGGGTAGACCTGCTCTCCGCCTCTGGTCCGTGTATTTCAAGGGGTATTCCCCGGGTAGACCTGCTGTCCGCCTCCGGTCCATGTATTTCAATGGCTGTTCCCTGGGGTAGACCTACTGTCCGCCTCCGGTCCATGTATTTCAATGGCTGTTCCCGGGGTAGACCTCCTGTCCGCCTCCGGTCCGTGTATTTCAATGGGTATTCAATGGGGTAGACCTGCTGTCCGCCTCCGGTCCATGTATTTCAATGGCTATTCCCTGGGTAGACCTGCTGTCCGCCTCCGGTCCATGTATTTCGATGGCTGTTCCCTGGGTAGACCTGCTGTCCGCCTCCGGTCCATGTATTTCAATGGCTATTCCCTGGGTAGACCTGCTGTCCGCCTCCGGTCCATGTATTTCGATGGCTGTTCCCTGGGTAGACCTGCTGTCCGCCTCCGGTCCATGTATTTCAATGGCTATTCCTGGGTAGACGTGCTGCCCCCTTCTGGGCCTTGCCTCGCAATGGCGACGCCCTGGGTAGATGTGCTGCCCCCCTCCGGGCCTTGCCTTCCAGTGGCGACGCCGTGGGTAGACGTGCTGCCCCCTTCCGGGCCTTGCCTCGCAATGGCGACGCCCTGGGTAGATGTGCTGCCCCCCTCCGGGCGTTGTCTTCCAGTGGCGACGCCCTGGGTAGACCTGCTGTCCGCCTCCGGTCCATGTATTTCAATGGCTATTCCCTGGGTAGACCTGCTGTCCGCCTCCGGTCCATGTATTTCGATGGCTATTCCTGGGTAGACGTGCTGCCCCCCTCCGGGCCTTGCCTTCCAGTGGCGACGCCCTGGGTAGACCTGCTCTCCGCCTCCGGTCCGTGTATTTCAAGGGGTATTCCCCGGGTAGACCTGCTGTCCGCCTCCGGTCCATTTTATTTCAATGGGTATTCCCTGGGTAGACGTGCTGCCCCCCTCCGGGCCTTGCCTTCCAGTGGTGACGCCCTGGGTAGACGTGCTGCCCCCTTCCGGGCCTTGCCTCGCAATGGCGATGCCCTGGGTAGATGTGCTGCGCCCCTCCGGGCCTTGCCTTCCAGTGGCGACGCCCTGGGTAGACCGGCTGTCCGCCTCCGGTCCATTTTATTTCAATGGGTGTTCCCTGGGTAGACCTGCTCTCCGCCTCCGGTTCATTTATTTCAACGCGTATTCCCGGGGTAGACCTGCTGTCCGCCTCCGGTCCATGTATTTCAATGGCTATTCCTGGGTAGACGTGCTGCCCCCCTCCGGGCCTTGCCTTCCAGTGGCGGCGCCCTGGGTAGACGTGCTGCCCCCTTCCGGGCCTTGCCTCGCAATGGCGACGCCCTGGGTAGATGTGCTGCCCCCCTCCGGGCCTTGCCTTCCAGTGGCGACGCCCTGGGTAGACCTGCTGTCCGCCTCCGGTCCATGTATTTCAATGGCTATTCCCTGGGTAGACCTGCTGTCCGCCTCCGGTCCATGTATTTCAATGGCTGTTCCCTGGGGTAGACCTACTGTCCGCCTCCGGTCCATGTATTTCAATGGCTGTTCCCGGGGTAGACCTGCTGTCCGCCTCCGGTCCGTGTATTTCAATGGGTATTCAATGGGGTAGACCTGCTGTCCGCCTCCGGTCCATGTATTTCAATGGCTATTCCCTGGGTAGACCTGCTGTCCGCCTCCGGTCCATGTATTTCGATGGCTGTTCCCTGGGTAGACCTACTGTCCGCCTCCGGTCCATGTATTTCAAAGGCTATTCCTGGGTAGACCTGCTGTCTGCCTCCGGTCCATGTATTTCAATGGCTATTCCTGGGTAGACGTGCTGCCCCCCTCCGGGCCTTGCCTTCCAGTGGCGACGCCCTGGGTAGACGTGCTGCCCCCTTCCGGGCCTTGCCTTCCAGTGGCGACGCCCTGGGTAGACCTGCTCTCCGCCTCTGGTCCGTGTATTTCAAGGGGTATTCCCCGGGTAGACCTGCTGTCCGCCTCCGGTCCATGTATTTCAATGGCTGTTCCCTGGGGTAGACCTACTGTCCGCCTCCGGTCCATGTATTTCAATGGCTGTTCCCGGGGTAGACCTCCTGTCCGCCTCCGGTCCGTGTATTTCAATGGGTATTCAATGGGGTAGACCTGCTGTCCGCCTCCGGTCCATGTATTTCAATGGCTATTCCCTGGGTAGACCTGCTGTCCGCCTCCGGTCCATGTATTTCGATGGCTGTTCCCTGGGTAGACCTGCTGTCCGCCTCCGGTCCATGTATTTCAATGGCTATTCCCTGGGTAGACCTGCTGTCCGCCTCCGGTCCATGTATTTCGATGGCTGTTCCCTGGGTAGACCTGCTGTCCGCCTCCGGTCCATGTATTTCAATGGCTATTCCTGGGTAGACGTGCTGCCCCCTTCTGGGCCTTGCCTCGCAATGGCGACGCCCTGGGTAGATGTGCTGCCCCCCTCCGGGCCTTGCCTTCCAGTGGCGACGCCGTGGGTAGACGTGCTGCCCTCTTCCGGGCCTTGCCTCGCAATGGCGACGCCCTGGGTAGATGTGCTGCCCCCCTCCGGGCGTTGTCTTCCAGTGGCGACGCCCTGGGTAGACCTGCTGTCCGCCTCCGGTCCATGTATTTCAATGGCTATTCCCTGGGTAGACCTGCTGTCCGCCTCCGGTCCATGTATTTCGATGGCTATTCCCGGGGTAGACCTGCTGTCCGCCTCCGGTCCCGGTATTTCAATGGCTGTTCCCGGGGTAGACCTGCTGTCCGCCTCCGGTCCGTGTATTTCAATGGGTATTCCCTGGGTAGACCTACTGTCCGCCTCCGGTCCATGTATTTCAATGGCTATTCCTGGGTAGACGTGCTGCCCCCCTCCGGGCCTTGCCTTCCAGTGGCGACGCCCTGGGTAGACGTGCTTCCCCCTTCCGGGCCTTGCCTCGCAATGGCGACGCCCTGGGTAGATGTGCTGCCCCCCTCCGGGCGTTGTCTTCCAGTGGCGACGCCCTGGGTAGACCTGCTGTCCGCCTCCGGTCCATGTATTTCAATGGCTATTCCCTGGGTAGACCTGCTGTCCGCCTCCGGTCCATGTATTTCGATGGCTATTCCCGGGGTAGACCTGCTGTCCGCCTCCGGTCCCGGTATTTCAATGGCTATTCCCGGGGTAGACCTGCTGTCCGCCTCCGGTCCGTGTATTTCAATGGGTATTCCCCGGGTAGACCTGCTGTCCGCCTCCGGTCCATTTTATTTCAATGGGTATTCCCTGGGTAGACCTGCTGTCCGCCTCCGGTCCACGTATTTCAATGGGTATTCCCGGGGTAGACCTGCTGTCCGCCTCCGGTCCATGTATTTCAATGGGTATTCCCTGGGTAGACCTGCTGTCCGCCTCCGGTCCACGTATTTCAATGGCTATTCCCGGGGTAGACCTGCTGTCCGCCTCCGGTCCACGTATTTCAATGGGTATTCCCTGGGTAGACCTGCTGTCCGCCTCCGGTCATTTTATTTCAATGGGTATTCCCGGGGTAGACCTGCTGTCCGCCTCCGGTCCATGTATTTCAATGGCTGTTCCCTGGGTAGACCTGCTGTCCGCCTCCGGTCCACGTATTTCAATGGGTATTCCGTGGGTAGACCTGCTGTCCGCCTCCGGTCCATTTTATTTCCATGGGTATTCCCGGGGTAGACCTGCTGTCTGCTTCCTAGCCTGGTATCCTGCAGGCTAATCCCTGGGTAGACCTGCTGTCCGCCTCCGGGCAATGTATTAATGGCTCCGCGATGGCAGGTCTACCCGGCTCCGGGCCCGGCCGCAGCCGGCAGCCACGCCCGGCGCCGCCGGCGTGGCGCCCCTGCGTCGGGCGGAGGCGGGGCGAACCGGTCTACCCCGTTCCGGGGCGGCTCCGCGATGGCAGGTCTACCCGGCTCCGGGCCCGGCCGCAGCCGGCAGCCGTGCCCGGCGCCGCCGGCGTGGCGCCCCTGCGTCGGGCGGAGGCGGGGCGAACCGGTCTACCCCGTTCCGGGGCGGCTCCGCGATGGCAGGTCTACCCGGCTCCGGGCCCGGCCGCAGCCGGCAGCCGTGCCCGGCGCCGCCGGCGTGGCGCCCCTGCGTCGGGCGGAGGCGGGGCGAACCGGTCTACCCCGTTCCGGGGCGGCTCCGCGATGGCAGGTCTACCCGGCTCCGGGCCCGGCCGCAGCCGGCAGCCGTGCCCGGTGCTGCCGGCGTGGCGCCCCTGCGTCGGGCGGAGGCGGGGCGAACCGGTCTACCCCGTTCCGGGGCGGCTCCGCGATGGCAGGTCTACCCGGCTCCGGGCCCGGCCGCAGCCTGCAGCCGTGCCCGGCGCTGCCGGCGTGGCGCCCCTGCGTCGGGCGGAGGCGGGGCGAACTTCGGCACGGGCCGGGTAGACCTGCTGTCCCCTGCGCTCGCGGAAGTTCACCAAGGGGTCGCTGTTTCTGGCTGCCTCCGGCTATGTCCTCGTAGGAGGCGGCGTGCGCCACTGCGCCGCCCCGGTCGGGTGCGAGTCGTACTCTTGGGGGCGCGCGCGGCCTCGGCCTCGTCTGTACGTATTATGGGAGCGAGCGAGGGGCCGCATCCCCGCAGGCTAGTCCCGTGCCTGTGTCCGAGGCGGATGTGCGGCGGCCGCGCGTGCGGTCGCCGGCGGAAAGAAGCCAGACGAGTGTGCCGAGTTCGATGTGGGGCGAGTCGCGTGACTTCAGTCCCGGTTCCCGTGGTGTAGCGCCCGGTGACTTTGGGTCCGAGGCGCGAGGTGTGTGGCGAGAAGGCTTGCGAGTGTGTCCGGTCCGGCCCGGCTGCTGCCGGCTTCGTGAAGGGCGAGGGCCCTCGTTCTGTTCTCCTTCCCCGTCCCCGCGGGGAGGTGTGGGGGGCGAGGCGGCGGCGCCTCGTCCCTCTTCTGCCCGGCCTTAAGCCGGGGCCCGGTCTTCCCCGGGCGTGTTTTATGGCTGCTGTCCGTGCGTGCGGCGCGGTGGCCGGCAGGGCAAAGGGTGCTCGTTGGGCCGGGGCTCTGTCGTGTCGAGACCGGCGGCTGAGGCTTTTCCCGAGAGCCCCGAGGACGGCCCGGTTCGCCGAGGTGGCGGCGCCTTGTTCCCCGCTCCTCCCGACTTGCTGCCCAAAGTGTGTGTCCGTGTTGGGAGTCCCGCGGGTGTGAGGCGTGCGGCCTTGCCTCGGCTTGCCCGGTTGCTGGAAAAGGGGCTCGGTGATGGGAGTCGCCCGATGAGTTGTGGGGCGGCGGGGTGGCGGCACCCTGCCCCCCCCCCCGCCTGCCCTGCCGTGTGTTTATGACGTTGTTCCCCCCTTCCTCGGCCTTAAGCTGGGGACCCGTGTAGCGGGCGGAGTTCCGTGTGGCTGGCGGCCGGCCGCGGTGGCCCGGCCGCCCCTAGCACGTGGACCTGAACACCCCCCCCAACCGGGAGAGCCCTGGGGCGAATGTCGTGGGCGAGGCGGCGGCGCCTCGCCCTTCCTTTGGCTGTGACCGGTGTGATCGAGCCCCACTGTGTTGCTGTGCCGGCCCGTCGGGGTCTGGCCTGCCATGGGGGCTGGGTTTTTGCCAGCAGGTCCTCTAGTTCAGGCACGCGGGTGGAGTGGGGGCTGCCCCGGCCTGGTTTTTTGTTTTTTTTTTTTTTTTTTCTTTCGTGGCCCTAAGCCGCGGCACCGAGGCAACGCGCGACGAAGGGTCGTGGGCCCATGAAG
The DNA here is from genome assembly GCA_037837765.1 of Delichon dasypus. NCBI lineage: Eukaryota > Metazoa > Chordata > Aves > Passeriformes > Hirundinidae > Delichon > Delichon dasypus. The sequence goes on from JBBAXF010000060.1 coordinate 198,210, forward strand.
GCGAGGAAAGGGAGAGCATCGAGATGCGGTTGTTGGGGGGTGTGATCCAGAGGGGGGGGGCAAGCCGAGGAGGCGCGAGCCTCGTTCTTCCCGCCCCCCCCACCACCCCGGGCCCGCGACCCCCGTGACTAGCGCGGGTCGTGCGATGCGTTGTGTGTGCTTTTTTTTTTTTTTTTTTTTTCCCGGTCTCTTGCCGTCCCCCGGCTTTTCCGGAGGGAAAGCCGATCGCTGCGAGGCGGGCGAAAGCCAGTGGCCCGTGGCATGGTCGGTGGCATTTTCTCGAACGCTCGGATGGGGTTTCCCTGGCGGGAGTGGGGAGTGCAACACGCGCCCCCCCCCCCCCTGCCCAGCGGTCCCATCCTGCCCGTTGTCTCGCTAAGGGAGCCGTTGTCCGCGGCCACGGGGGGCACCCCGCTCCCCGTGCGCTTTGTCTCCGCCGTGACGGAGCCGTGAAAGGCGTGGAGCCGGCTCGCCGGTGTCCGCGGCCTCGGGAGCCGTCGGGGAGGCTCGGCGGCGCCAAGCCGCGGAGAGGGCCTCTCGGGGACGTGTCCCGGATGCTCGCCACCTGTGCCCCGAGCGGTGGTGGAGCCGGCCGGCGTCGTGTATACGCCGGGTTGCCGTTGTCTCAGGAGCAGCATGGCCGTGGGGCCCTGGTCGCCGTTTGCCGCGGCGGCCATCCTTTCCTGTCTGTGTCCGATCGATGAGGCTTTTCGGGTCGCGTTGGAGAGGGCCCCCGGCGGCCCGGCTCTTCCGGGGCTCTCTGTCATGGGGAAGCCACGGTAGCGTCCGGTGCTCGGGCAGGGCGGTCTCCTTTCCGGTTCGCTTCCCGTCGCAGGCGAGGTGGCGCCCCTCCCGCTGCCGGGAGGGCGTCTTTACCGTCCCAGGCTGTGTGACGGCCGCGTGGCCCCGTGAGCCCACAGGTGTCCTTCCAAGAACCATGCGAGGTGTTGCTGGTGCCGGCCCCGGTCCGGGCAAGCCGCCCCGTGGGTGCCGGCCGCGAGCAGCGCTGGGCGGCGGTGCGGCTGGAGCTGAGCCGAGACGCAGTGGCCAGAGAGAAGGGCGAAACCGAACCGGGATGGCGCGGACGGGGGAAAGAGCCCGTTCCGTGCACGCGCTCCTTGGTCGCGCCGCCGCCTGCTGCCGAGCGAAGCCGCCCCGGCCGAGGGGCCTCGGTGTCCGGGCCGCGCCCGCCTCGTCGGGTCGCTGTCTCCTCTAGCACGTCCGGTGCTTTTTTTCCGCACGGCCCGGCGGGAGGGGAAGAGGGACGTGTCGGGGCGGCGGGCTTCGCTCCCGGAGCGGGCCCCTCCCTTCGGCCCCGAACCTCCTCGCCGGCGGCCGGTCGCGCTCAGCCGCGACCGGTCGGTGGGCGGGCCGGCCTCGGGGGGCGGGTCAGCCCCAGCCGAGACCCGTTCCACGCGCCGGGCGCGTGACTCGAGCGCGAGGCCGAGTCTCGAACGGGGTGTCGCGGCCCCAGCCCCCCCCCACCTCCTTCCTCGAGACCGAGAGAGAGAGAGAGAGCGCGAGAGGGCAGGAAGGGGGAAAAAGGGGGGGCTCCCCGCGTCGTCCGAAGCTGCGCAGCGGTCCCGGCTCCTTGCCGCGGCGTCGCGGGAAGGGCCGGCCGCCGGGGTCGGCCGTTGCCGCGGGGCGCCCCGCCTCTCCCGCCCGGCGGGCGGAGGCGGTTAGCCCCGCGCCCTGCGCGGTGCCGTTCCCCGCCCCAGGCGCCGCCGGGCGCGCCACGTCGCCGGCCGCCGCCGCCGCCGGCGCCCGTCGCCGCCACGCCGCCGCCGCCGG
>JBBAXF010000060.1:202500-205000 GCA_037837765.1 Delichon dasypus
TCGCCGGCGCTCGCTCGCCGACACGCGCGGGCGCGGCCCGAGTTCTCCCTTTGGGGCTCGGAGGAGGCGGCTCCTTCGGCCCTTTCCCACGCCGGGGAAAAGGGGCCAGGGGGGAGGCTTTGCCGCCCGGCAAAGCCTCGCTCCCGGCCGGGGCCGGCTCCTCGTGCCCAGCGCCGAGGAGCTCCCAGGGCCGGGAGAGTCCCCTCGGCCGGGAGTTCCGGGCCGCGCTTCGGGGCGTGCCGCGCGAGCGCAGCCTCGCCGCCGGGGCCTCTCGGCGGGGTGCGCGGGGTTGTCTCGGCGGCCGGGCCGCGTCCCCCGCGCCGGCGGGGCGGCCCGAGCCGCGGTCGTCCTCTCGGGCGCAGCGCCGGGCTACTGAGGGAAACCCCGGGCCCCGAGACGGATGCCGCGGTGATGGCGGTGGATGTCGGGCGCGCCCCCGCCGGCGGATGCTCCCCCGAGGGCGGCAGTGGGGGAGGCACCCCGGCGGGGCCATTGAGGTCGTTTCCCTCGCCCCAGGGCCAGGTACCTAGCGTGCGGCGTCTCGGCGGTCCTTGACGTTCCCTCGGCGTCGTCAAACGCCGAAGGGGCCGAAAAAGGGCCTGCCGAGGCCCGGGCGGAGGTTTAAAGACTCGGGCGGCGCGGCACGGCGGCGGCGGCGGCGGCGGCGGCAGAGGCGGCGGCGGCGGCGGCCGGCGGCCGGGCGGTGGCGCGGCGCCATTGAGGGGTGTGGAGCTACTCCTACCGATCCCCTGCGGTGGCGTCCGTTGCGACCGGCCGTGCTTGCCGGCGGCCGCCGCCGCCGTCGTCGTCGTCGTCGTCCCGTTGGCTGTGCCGCGCCGGGGAGGGGCGCCCTGCCCCCCCCTCTCCGCGGTCCGGTCTCGGCGCAAGAGGCCGCGGCCACGCGGTCGGCCGCGGGGCCGACCCGGCCGCCTCGCATCGGGCGACGCAGGCGGAGAGCGCCTGCTCTCCGCCGCCCTTGGCTAGAGCTGCGGGGTCGGGGCCGCCGGGGCCCGCCGCGCTCGCTCTTTCCTCGGCCGCTGCTGCGGTCTCGCGTGCCGGCGCCGCGTCTCGGCGCGGCCGTGCCTTCTTCCCCTCGACGGCCTTCTCCTCGAACGCACCGGCGGCGCCGCCCGCCGGCCGTCCCTCGGCTCCGACGGCCGGTCCCGGCCGAGGCCCGAGCGCTCGGCGGTCCCTCCGTCGCTGGACGTGCCGGCGAGCGCGGACGACCCCGTGCCGAGCGGCGGCGTCGTCGCTCGGCGAGTGTCCCCCCTCGGGGGACGGCCGGGCCGGACGGCGCCCGCCCTCGCCTGCGGCGGTCCCGGCCCGGGCCCCGCCCGTCGCTTGCCCGTTGCCCTTCCCCGGCCGCGTGCGGGGCCGAAAGGCGAAGGCGTGCCGGGCGGCCGCGGGGGCGCTCCTCCGCCCGGTCTCCGCGTGGAAACGAGGAGAGCGGGCGTTGCCCCCCGGCTCAGCGCCGTGACGCCTTCCACCGGGCGCGTGCCCGCGGAAGGGGCCCCCGACGGTGCCAAGCGGCGGCGGCGGTCCCGGGAGTGCGGCCGCAGGGGCGGCGGGGTCCGCTGCCCGGCAAGGCCTCGGGCGCTCGCGATGCCGGCTCGGGACTCGGCGGCGTCCGCCTGCCGGCGCCGGTGGCGGAGCCGCGGCCGCCCGAGGCTCGGGCCCTTCCGGCGGGAGCGGTCCCGCGGGGCGAGGCCGTGTCGGCGAGGCGGTCGTCGCCGCGTGTCGTCTCGGGTGTTGTAAGGCTGCTGGGGAAAGAGGCCGGCCGCGGCGGCGGCGCGGCGGCGCGCTCCGCGAGCCCGCGGGGCGGCGGAGGGGAGAGAGGAGCGCGAGCGGGGGCCGGCTGCCGCGCCCCCGGCTCTTTGCCCACGCGTGGTCTGGTGAAGAGGAAGGCCGGGCGGGCCAGCGCGGCCCCCCCCGCGGTCTGGCGCGTGTCGCGAAGCCTTCCGCGCGGAGGCCGGGCCGAGCCCGGGCGCCTGGGCCGCCTCCGAAGGACGGGCGTCGTTTTGAAGGCGGCGTCTCTCCCCGCCTCGCGGGGGGCGGCGGTCGGGGGTGCGGGCCCCCCTGCCTTCTTGCCGGCCTTGGGAGCTTTTTTTTTTTTTTCTTTCCCCCAACCTTTCTCACCTCCTCCGTTGGTGTGTGCTCGTACGGTTCCGAGCGAGACGCGCGCAGCGCCAGCCCGCGGCGTCCTCGCTAGGGGAAAAGAGAAAAAGGGGGGGCCTGCTCCGCGCGAGCCGGTCCCCGGCCCCTCCGCGCGTGCGGGGTCGGTGCCGAAAGGGCAGACAACTCTTAGCGGTGGATCACTCGGCTCGTGCGTCGATGAAGAACGCAGCTAGCTGCGAGAATTAATGTGAATTGCAGGACACATTGATCATCGACACTTCGAACGCACTTGCGGCCCCGGGTTCCTCCCGGGGCTACGCCTGTCTGAGCGTCGCTTGACGATCAATCGCCGTCCCGGGGGGGGGGGGGGTCACCCCTCCCCGGC
>JBBAXF010000060.1:212500-220000 GCA_037837765.1 Delichon dasypus
ACCTGCTGTCCGCCTCCGGTCCGTGTATTTCAATGGGTATTCAATGGGGTAGACCTGCTGTCCGCCTCCGGTCCATGTATTTCAATGGCTATTCCCTGGGTAGACCTGCTGTCCGCCTCCGGTCCATGTATTTCGATGGCTGTTCCCTGGGTAGACCTACTGTCCGCCTCCGGTCCATGTATTTCAAAGGCTATTCCTGGGTAGACCTGCTGTCTGCCTCCGGTCCATGTATTTCAATGGCTATTCCTGGGTAGACGTGCTGCCCCCCTCCGGGCCTTGCCTTCCAGTGGCGACGCCCTGGGTAGACGTGCTGCCCCCTTCCGGGCCTTGCCTTCCAGTGGCGACGCCCTGGGTAGACCTGCTCTCCGCCTCTGGTCCGTGTATTTCAAGGGGTATTCCCCGGGTAGACCTGCTGTCCGCCTCCGGTCCAATTTATTTCAATGGGTATTCCCTGGGTAGACGTGCTGCCCCCCTCCGGGCCTTGCCTTCCAGTGGTGACGCCCTGGGTAGACGTGCTGCCCCCTTCCGGGCCTTGCCTCGCAATGGCGATGCCCTGGGTAGATGTGCTGCGCCCCTCCGGGCCTTGCCTTCCAGTGGCGACGCCCTGGGTAGACCGGCTGTCCGCCTCCGGTCCATTTTATTTCAATGGGTGTTCCCTGGGTAGACCTGCTCTCCGCCTCCGGTTCATTTATTTCAACGCGTATTCCCGGGGTAGACCTGCTGTCCGCCTCCGGTCCATGTATTTCAATGGCTATTCCCTGGGTAGACCTGCTGTCCGCCTCCGGTCCATGTATTTCGATGGCTATTCCCTGGGTAGACCTGCTGTCCGCCTCCGGTCCATGTATTTCGATGGCTGTTCCCTGGGTAGACCTACTGTCCGCCTCCGGTCCATGTATTTCAATGGCTATTCCTGGGTAGACGTGCTGCCCCCCTCCGGGCCTTGCCTTCCAGTGGCGGCGCCCTGGGTAGACGTGCTGCCCCCTTCCGGGCCTTGCCTCGCAATGGCGACGCCCTGGGTAGATGTGCTGCCCCCCTCCGGGCCTTGCCTTCCAGTGGCGACGCCCTGGGTAGACCTGCTGTCCGCCTCCGGTCCATGTATTTCAATGGCTATTCCCTGGGTAGACCTGCTGTCCGCCTCCGGTCCATGTATTTCAATGGCTGTTCCCTGGGGTAGACCTACTGTCCGCCTCCGGTCCATGTATTTCAATGGCTGTTCCCGGGGTAGACCTGCTGTCCGCCTCCGGTCCGTGTATTTCAATGGGTATTCAATGGGGTAGACCTGCTGTCCGCCTCCGGTCCATGTATTTCAATGGCTATTCCCTGGGTAGACCTGCTGTCCGCCTCCGGTCCATGTATTTCGATGGCTGTTCCCTGGGTAGACCTACTGTCCGCCTCCGGTCCATGTATTTCAATGGCTATTCCTGGGTAGACCTGCTGTCTGCCTCCGGTCCATGTATTTCAATGGCTATTCCTGGGTAGACGTGCTGCCCCCCTCCGGGCCTTGCCTTCCAGTGGCGACGCCCTGGGTAGACGTGCTGCCCCCTTCCGGGCCTTGCCTTCCAGTGGCGACGCCCTGGGTAGACCTGCTCTCCGCCTCCGGTTCATTAATTTCAACGCGTATTCCCGGGGTAGACCTGCTGTCCGCCTCCGGTCCATGTATTTCAATGGCTCTTCCCTGGGTAGACCTGCTGTCCGCCTCCGGTCCATGTATTTCAATGGCTGTTCCCTGGGGTAGACCTACTGTCCGCCTCCGGTCCATGTATTTCAATGGCTGTTCCCGGGGTAGACCTGCTGTCCGCCTCCGGTCCGTGTATTTCAATGGGTATTCCCTGGGGTAGACCTGCTGTCCGCCTCCGGTCCATGTATTTCGATGGCTGTTCCCTGGGTAGACCTACTGTCCGCCTCCGGTCCATGTATTTCAAAGGCTATTCCTGGGTAGACCTGCTGTCTGCCTCCGGTCCATGTATTTCAATGGCTATTCCTGGGTAGACGTGCTGCCCCCCTCCGGGCCTTGCCTTCCAGTGGTGACGCCCTGGGTAGACGTGCTGCCCCCTTCCGGGCCCTGCCTTCCAGTGGCGACGCCCTGGGTAGACCTGCTCTCCGCCTCCGGTTCATTAATTTCAACGCGTATTCCCGGGGTAGACCTGCTGTCCGCCTCCGGTCCATGTATTTCAATGGCTCTTCCCTGGGTAGACCTGCTGTCCGCCTCCGGTCCATGTATTTCGATGGCTGTTCCCTGGGTAGACCTGCTGTCCGCCTCCGGTCCATGTATTTCAATGGCTGTTCCCTGGGGTAGACCTGCTGTCCGCCTCCGGTCCATGTATTTCAAAGGCTATTCCTGGGTAGACCTGCTGTCTGCCTCCGGTCCATGTATTTCAATGGCTATTCCTGGGTAGACGTGCTGCCCCCCTCCGGGCCTTGCCTTCCAGTGGTGACGCCCTGGGTAGACGTGCTGCCCCCTTCCGGGCCTTGCCTTCCAGTGGCGACGCCCTGGGTAGACCTGCTCTCCGCCTCCGGTCCGTGTATTTCAAGGGGTATTCCCCGGGTAGACCTGCTGTCCGCCTCCGGTCCATTTTATTTCAATGGGTATTCCCTGGGTAGACGTGCTGCCCCCCTCCGGGCCTTGCCTTCCAGTGGTGACGCCCTGGGTAGACGTGCTGCCCCCTTCCGGGCCTTGCCTCGCAATGGCGATGCCCTGGGTAGATGTGCTGCGCCCCTCCGGGCCTTGCCTTCCAGTGGCGACGCCCTGGGTAGACCGGCTGTCCGCCTCCGGTCCATTTTATTTCAATGGGTGTTCCCTGGGTAGACCTGCTCTCCGCCTCCGGTTCATTTATTTCAACGCGTATTCCCGGGGTAGACCTGCTGTCCGCCTCCGGTCCATGTATTTCAATGGCTATTCCCTGGGTAGACCTGCTGTCCGCCTCCGGTCCATGTATTTCGATGGCTATTCCCTGGGTAGACCTGCTGTCCGCCTCCGGTCCATGTATTTCGATGGCTGTTCCCTGGGTAGACCTACTGTCCGCCTCCGGTCCATGTATTTCAATGGCTATTCCTGGGTAGACGTGCTGCCCCCCTCCGGGCCTTGCCTTCCAGTGGCGGCGCCCTGGGTAGACGTGCTGCCCCCTTCCGGGCCTTGCCTCGCAATGGCGACGCCCTGGGTAGATGTGCTGCCCCCCTCCGGGCCTTGCCTTCCAGTGGCGACGCCCTGGGTAGACCTGCTGTCCGCCTCCGGTCCATGTATTTCAATGGCTATTCCCTGGGTAGACCTGCTGTCCGCCTCCGGTCCATGTATTTCAACGGCTGTTCCCTGGGGTAGACCTACTGTCCGCCTCCGGTCCATGTATTTCAATGGCTGTTCCCGGGGTAGACCTGCTGTCCGCCTCCGGTCCGTGTATTTCAATGGGTATTCAATGGGGTAGACCTGCTGTCCGCCTCCGGTCCATGTATTTCAATGGCTATTCCCTGGGTAGACCTGCTGTCCGCCTCCGGTCCATGTATTTCGATGGCTGTTCCCTGGGTAGACCTACTGTCCGCCTCCGGTCCCTGTATTTCAAAGGCTATTCCTGGGTAGACCTGCTGTCTGCCTCCGGTCCATGTATTTCAATGGCTATTCCTGGGTAGACGTGATGCCCCCCTCCGGGCCTTGCCTTCCAGTGGCGACGCCCTGGGTAGACGTGCTGCCCCCTTCCGGGCCTTGCCTTCCAGTGGCGACGCCCTGGGTAGACCTGCTCTCCGCCTCTGGTCCGTGTATTTCAAGGGGTATTCCCCGGGTAGACCTGCTGTCCGCCTCCGGTCCATGTATTTCAATGGCTATTCCCTGGGTAGACCTGCTGTCCGCCTCCGGTCCATGTATTTCGATGGCTGTTCCCTGGGTAGACCTGCTGTCCGCCTCCGGTCCATGTATTTCAATGGCTATTCCCTGGGTAGACCTGCTGTCCGCCTCCGGTCCATGTATTTCGATGGCTGTTCCCTGGGTAGACCTGCTGTCCGCCTCCGGTCCATGTATTTCAATGGCTATTCCTGGGTAGACGTGCTGCCCCCTTCTGGGCCTTGCCTCGCAATGGCGACGCCCTGGGTAGATGTGCTGCCCCCCTCCGGGCCTTGCCTTCCAGTGGCGACGCCGTGGGTAGACGTGCTGCCCCCTTCCGGGCCTTGCCTCGCAATGGCGACGCCCTGGGTAGATGTGCTGCCCCCCTCCGGGCGTTGTCTTCCAGTGGCGACGCCCTGGGTAGACCTGCTGTCCGCCTCCGGTCCATGTATTTCAATGGCTATTCCCTGGGTAGACCTGCTGTCCGCCTCCGGTCCATGTATTTCGATGGCTATTCCCGGGGTAGACCTGCTGTCCGCCTCCGGTCCCGGTATTTCAATGGCTGTTCCCGGGGTAGACCTGCTGTCCGCCTCCGGTCCGTGTATTTCAATGGGTATTCCCTGGGTAGACCTACTGTCCGCCTCCGGTCCATGTATTTCAATGGCTATTCCTGGGTAGACGTGCTGCCCCCCTCCGGGCCTTGCCTTCCAGTGGCGACGCCCTGGGTAGACGTGCTGCCCCCTTCCGGGCCTTGCCTCGCAATGGCGACGCCCTGGGTAGATGTGCTGCCCCCCTCCGGGCGTTGTCTTCCAGTGGCGACGCCCTGGGTAGACCTGCTGTCCGCCTCCGGTCCATGTATTTCAATGGCTATTCCCTGGGTAGACCTGCTGTCCGCCTCCGGTCCATGTATTTCGATGGCTATTCCCGGGGTAGACCTGCTGTCCGCCTCCGGTCCCGGTATTTCAATGGCTATTCCCGGGGTAGACCTGCTGTCCGCCTCCGGTCCGTGTATTTCAATGGGTATTCCCCGGGTAGACCTGCTGTCCGCCTCCGGTCCATTTTATTTCAATGGGTATTCCCTGGGTAGACCTGCTGTCCGCCTCCGGTCCACGTATTTCAATGGGTATTCCCGGGGTAGACCTGCTGTCCGCCTCCGGTCCATGTATTTCAATGGGTATTCCCTGGGTAGACCTGCTGTCCGCCTCCGGTCCACGTATTTCAATGGCTATTCCCGGGGTAGACCTGCTGTCCGCCTCCGGTCCACGTATTTCAATGGGTATTCCCTGGGTAGACCTGCTGTCCGCCTCCGGTCATTTTATTTCAATGGGTATTCCCGGGGTAGACCTGCTGTCCGCCTCCGGTCCATGTATTTCAATGGCTGTTCCCTGGGTAGACCTGCTGTCCGCCTCCGGTCCACGTATTTCAATGGGTATTCCGTGGGTAGACCTGCTGTCCGCCTCCGGTCCATTTTATTTCCATGGGTATTCCCGGGGTAGACCTGCTGTCTGCTTCCTAGCCTGGTATCCTGCAGGCTAATCCCTGGGTAGACCTGCTGTCCGCCTCCGGGCAATGTATTAATGGCTCCGCGATGGCAGGTCTACCCGGCTCCGGGCCCGGCCGCAGCCGGCAGCCACGCCCGGCGCCGCCGGCGTGGCGCCCCTGCGTCGGGCGGAGGCGGGGCGAACCGGTCTACCCCGTTCCGGGGCGGCTCCGCGATGGCAGGTCTACCCGGCTCCGGGCCCGGCCGCAGCCGGCAGCCGTGCCCGGCGCCGCCGGCGTGGCGCCCCTGCGTCGGGCGGAGGCGGGGCGAACCGGTCTACCCCGTTCCGGGGCGGCTCCGCGATGGCAGGTCTACCCGGCTCCGGGCCCGGCCGCAGCCGGCAGCCGTGCCCGGCGCCGCCGGCGTGGCGCCCCTGCGTCGGGCGGAGGCGGGGCGAACCGGTCTACCCCGTTCCGGGGCGGCTCCGCGATGGCAGGTCTACCCGGCTCCGGGCCCGGCCGCAGCCGGCAGCCGTGCCCGGTGCTGCCGGCGTGGCGCCCCTGCGTCGGGCGGAGGCGGGGCGAACCGGTCTACCCCGTTCCGGGGCGGCTCCGCGATGGCAGGTCTACCCGGCTCCGGGCCCGGCCGCAGCCTGCAGCCGTGCCCGGCGCTGCCGGCGTGGCGCCCCTGCGTCGGGCGGAGGCGGGGCGAACTTCGGCACGGGCCGGGTAGACCTGCTGTCCCCTGCGCTCGCGGAAGTTCACCAAGGGGTCGCTGTTTTTGGCTGCCTCCGGCTATGTCCTCGTAGGAGGCGGCGTGCGCCACTGCGCCGCCCCGGTCGGGTGCGAGTCGTACTCTTGGGGGCGCGCGCGGCCTCGGCCTCGTCTGTACGTATTATGGGAGCGAGCGAGGGGCCGCATCCCCGCAGGCTAGTCCCGTGCCTGTGTCCGAGGCGGATGTGCGGCGGCCGCGCGTGCGGTCGCCGGCGGAAAGAAGCCAGACGAGTGTGCCGAGTTCGATGTGGGGCGAGTCGCGTGACTTCAGTCCCGGTTCCCGTGGTGTAGCGCCCGGTGACTTTGGGTCCGAGGCGCGAGGTGTGTGGCGAGAAGGCTTGCGAGTGTGTCCGGTCCGGCCCGGCTGCTGCCGGCTTCGTGAAGGGCGAGGGCCCTCGTTCTGTTCTCCTTCCCCGTCCCCGCGGGGAGGTGTGGGGGGCGAGGCGGCGGCGCCTCGTCCCTCTTCTGCCCGGCCTTAAGCCGGGGCCCGGTCTTCCCCGGGCGTGTTTTATGGCTGCTGTCCGTGCGTGCGGCGCGGTGGCCGGCAGGGCAAAGGGTGCTCGTTGGGCCGGGGCTCTGTCGTGTCGAGACCGGCGGCTGAGGCTTTTCCCGAGAGCCCCGAGGACGGCCCGGTTCGCCGAGGTGGCGGCGCCTTGTTCCCCGCTCCTCCCGACTTGCTGCCCAGTGTGTGTGTCCGTGTTGGGAGTCCCGCGGGTGTGAGGCGTGCGGCCTTGCCTCGGCTTGCCCGGTTGCTGGAAAAGGGGCTCGGTGATGGGAGTCGCCCGATGAGTTGTGGGGCGGCGGGGTGGCGGCACCCTGCCCCCCCCCCCGCCTGCCCTGCCGTGTGTTTATGACGTTGTTCCCCCCTTCCTCGGCCTTAAGCTGGGGACCCGTGTAGCGGGCGGAGTTCCGTGTGGCTGGCGGCCGGCCGCGGTGGCCCGGCCGCCCCTAGCACGTGGACCTGAACACCCCCCCCAACCGGGAGAGCCCTGGGGCGAATGTCGTGGGCGAGGCGGCGGCGCCTCGCCCTTCCTTTGGCTGTGACCGGTGTGATCGAGCCCCACTGTGTTGCTGTGCCGGCCCGTCGGGGTCTGGCCTGCCATGGGGGCTGGGTTTTTGCCAGCAGGTCCTCTAGTTCAGGCACGCGGGTGGAGTGGGGGCTGCCCCGGCCTGGTTTTTTGTTTTTTTTTTTTTTTTTTCTTTCGTGGCCCTAAGCCGCGGCACCGAGGCAACGCGCGACGAAGGGTCGTGGGCCCATGAAGGCGAGGAAAGGGAGAGCATCGAGATGCGGTTGTTGGGGGGTGTGATCCAGAGGGGGGGGGCAAGCCGAGGAGGCGCGAGCCTCGTTCTTCCCGCCCCCCCCACCACCCCGGGCCCGCGACCCCCGTGACTAGCGCGGGTCGTGCGATGCGTTGTGTGTGCTTTTTTTTTTTTTTTTT
>JBBAXF010000060.1:225000-227500 GCA_037837765.1 Delichon dasypus
GAGGCCGCGGCCACGCGGTCGGCCGCGGGGCCGACCCGGCCGCCTCGCATCGGGCGACGCAGGCGGAGAGCGCCTGCTCTCCGCCGCCCTTGGCTAGAGCTGCGGGGTCGGGGCCGCCGGGGCCCGCCGCGCTCGCTCTTTCCTCGGCCGCTGCTGCGGTCTCGCGTGCCGGCGCCGCGTCTCGGCGCGGCCGTGCCTTCTTCCCCTCGACGGCCTTCTCCTCGAACGCACCAGCGGCGCCGCCCGCCGGCCGTCCCTCGGCTCCGACGGCCGGTCCCGCCCGAGGCCCGAGCGCTCGGCGGTCCCTCCGTCGCTGGACGTGCCGGCGAGCGCGGACGACCCCGTGCCGAGCGGCGGCGTCGTCGCTCGGCGAGTGTCCCCCCTCGGGGGACGGCCGGGCCGGACGGCGCCCGCCGTCGCCTGCGGCGGTCCCGGCCCGGGCCCCGCCCGTCGCTTGCCCGTTGCCCTTCCCCGGCCGCGTGCGGGGCCGAAAGGCGAAGGCGTGCCGGGCGGCCGCGGGGGCGCTCCTCCGCCCGGTCTCCGCGTGGAAACGAGGAGAGCGGGCGTTGCCCCCCGGCTCAGCGCCGTGACGCCTTCCACCGGGCGCGTGCCCGCGGAAGGGGCCCCCGACGGTGCCAAGCGGCGGCGGCGGTCCCGGGAGTGCGGCCGCAGGGGCGGCGGGGTCCGCTGCCCGGCAAGGCCTCGGGCGCTCGCGATGCCGGCTCGGGACTCGGCGGCGTCCGCCTGCCGGCGCCGGTGGCGGAGCCGCGGCCGCCCGAGGCTCGGGCCCTTCCGGCGGGAGCGGTCCCGCGGGGCGAGGCCGTGTCGGCGAGGCGGTCGTCGCCGCGTGTCGTCTCGGGTGTTGTAAGGCTGCTGGGGAAAGAGGCCGGCCGCGGCGGCGGCGCGGCGGCGCGCTCCGCGAGCCCGCGGGGCGGCGGAGGGGAGAGAGGAGCGCGAGCGGGGGCCGGCTGCCGCGCCCCCGGCTCTTTGCCCACGCGTGGTCTGGTGAAGAGGAAGGCCGGGCGGGCCAGCGCGGCCCCCCCCGCGGTCTGGCGCGTGTCGCGAAGCCTTCCGCGCGGAGGCCGGGCCGAGCCCGGGCGCCTGGGCCGCCTCCGAAGGACGGGCGTCGTTTTGAAGGCGGCGTCTCTCCCCGCCTCGCGGGGGGCGGCGGTCGGGGGTGCGGGCCCCCCTGCCTTCTTGCCGGCCTTGGGAGCTTTTTTTTTTTTTTCTTTCCCCCAACCTTTCTCACCTCCTCCGTTGGTGTGTGCTCGTACGGTTCCGAGCGAGACGCGCGCGCGCCAGCCCGCGGCGTCCTCGCTAGGGGAAAAGAGAAAAAGGGGGGGGCCTGCTCCGCGCGAGCCGGTCCCCGGCCCCTCCGCGCGTGCGGGGTCGGTGCCGAAGGGGCAGACAACTCTTAGCGGTGGATCACTCGGCTCGTGCGTCGATGAAGAACGCAGCTAGCTGCGAGAATTAATGTGAATTGCAGGACACATTGATCATCGACACTTCGAACGCACTTGCGGCCCCGGGTTCCTCCCGGGGCTACGCCTGTCTGAGCGTCGCTTGACGATCAATCGCCGTCCCGGGGGGGGGGGGGTCACCCCTCCCCGGCGGCGCGGCTGGGGGTTGCCTCGCAGGCCCCGTTGCCCGCGGTGGGCGGCGGCGGCGGCGGCGGCGGCCGTCGGCCGGTGCCCGCAGGGGGGCGAGGCGGTTGCGGTCGGGGGGTCGGCGAGGGAAGCCGACGGCTTCTCCTCGGCGGCCGCCGCCCTTCCCCTTTTTCCCCTGCGGCCCGGCGGGCGGGCGGGCGTCGTCGCGGTCGTCGGCACCGCGCGAGAAGGGCCTTCGTCCCCCTAAATGCAGACTCGGGGAGCGCTCCGTAGCTCCCCGCTCCCGGAGCGAGCCGCAGGGCTGGAGCTCGTCCTCAGCCCCCCCGGGGCCGCGCCGCGGCGCGGCGCCGGCAGCCGGGGCAGAGCCGAGAGAAAGACGGCGTCGCCAACGCCGCCCGAGGGGAAAGCCGGCAGAGAGAGAGAGGGCGTCGAGAGGGGGGGGAGGCGAGGCGCGGGCCTCGCCCCCCGGACTCCACTCCCGCGCGGGCGGCTGTCTGCGGGTGGGTACCGCGCGAGTACCGTGCCGTGCTGCCGCGCGCGCGCGCGAGGCGCGAGCGCCGGGGACGGGGGCGCGGCTCCCGCCCTCCTCCGTGCCGCCCTCGCCTCTCTCTGCGGCCGTCTCGGGCGCGAAAGGGGGCGCCGTCGGCCGTTCTCGCTCTCCCCGCCCAGGCCGTCGCGCGCCGCCCGGGGCCGGCGCCCGTCGGGCCGGGGCCGTCTCCGCCGCGCTTCCTTTTCGGCTCTCGCCTCCGGGATGGGGGTCTCCGTCTCCGCGCGTCTCGCTCGGCGCTCGGCCGGAGGAAGACGCCGCCGGGGCCGCGTTGTTGCCCGGCGCGCCCGGCCTTTTCCCGCCCCGCCGCGTGCGGGAGGGGAGGGGCGGGCGCGCGGGGGCAGCG
>JBBAXF010000060.1:235000-267500 GCA_037837765.1 Delichon dasypus
CCCCCTCCGGGCCTTGCCTTCCAGTGGTGACGCCCTGGGTAGACGTGCTGCCCCCTTCCGGGCCTTGCCTTCCAGTGGCGACGCCCTGGGTAGACCTGCGGTCCGCCTCCGGTCCATTTTATTTCAATGGGTGTTCCCTGGGTAGACCTGCTCTCCGCCTCCGGTTCATTTATTTCAACGCGTATTCCCGGGGTAGACCTGCTGTCCGCCCCCGGTCCGTGTATTTCAAGGGGTATTCCCCGGGTAGACCTGCTGTCCGCCTCCGGTCCATTTTATTTCAATGGGTATTCCCTGGGTAGACCAGCTGTCCGCCTCCGGTCCATGTATTTCAATGGCTATTCCCTGGGTAGACCTACTGTCCGCCTCCGGTCCACGTATTTGAATGGCTATTCCTGGGTAGACGTGCTGCCCCCCTCCGGGCCTTGCCTTCCAGTGGTGACGCCCTGGGTAGACGTGCTGCCCCCTTCCGGGCCTTGCCTCGCAATGGCGATGCCCTGGGTAGATGTGCTGCCCCCCTCCGGGCCTTGCCTTCCAGTGGCGACGCCCTGGGTAGACCTGCTGTCCGCCTCCGGTCCATGTATTTCAATGGCTATTCCCTGGGTAGACCTGCTGTCCGCCTCCGGTCCATGTATTTCAATGGCTGTTCCCTGGGGTAGACCTACTGTCCGCCTCCGGTCCATGTATTTCAATGGCTGTTCCCGGGGTAGACCTGCTGTCCGCCTCCGGTCCGTGTATTTCAATGGGTATTCAATGGGGTAGACCTGCTGTCCGCCTCCGGTCCATGTATTTCAATGGCTATTCCCTGGGTAGACCTGCTGTCCGCCTCCGGTCCATGTATTTCGATGGCTGTTCCCTGGGTAGACCTACTGTCCGCCTCCGGTCCATGTATTTCAAAGGCTATTCCTGGGTAGACCTGCTGTCTGCCTCCGGTCCATGTATTTCAATGGCTATTCCTGGGTAGACGTGCTGCCCCCCTCCGGGCCTTGCCTTCCAGTGGCGACGCCCTGGGTAGACGTGCTGCCCCCTTCCGGGCCTTGCCTTCCAGTGGCGACGCCCTGGGTAGACCTGCTCTCCGCCTCTGGTCCGTGTATTTCAAGGGGTATTCCCCGGGTAGACCTGCTGTCCGCCTCCGGTCCATTTTATTTCAATGGGTATTCCCTGGGTAGACGTGCTGCCCCCCTCCGGGCCTTGCCTTCCAGTGGTGACGCCCTGGGTAGACGTGCTGCCCCCTTCCGGGCCTTGCCTCGCAATGGCGATGCCCTGGGTAGATGTGCTGCGCCCCTCCGGGCCTTGCCTTCCAGTGGCGACGCCCTGGGTAGACCGGCTGTCCGCCTCCGGTCCATTTTATTTCAATGGGTGTTCCCTGGGTAGACCTGCTCTCCGCCTCCGGTTCATTTATTTCAACGCGTATTCCCGGGGTAGACCTGCTGTCCGCCTCCGGTCCATGTATTTCAATGGCTATTCCCTGGGTAGACCTGCTGTCCGCCTCCGGTCCATGTATTTCGATGGCTATTCCCTGGGTAGACCTGCTGTCCGCCTCCGGTCCATGTATTTCGATGGCTGTTCCCTGGGTAGACCTACTGTCCGCCTCCGGTCCATGTATTTCAATGGCTATTCCTGGGTAGACGTGCTGCCCCCCTCCGGGCCTTGCCTTCCAGTGGCGGCGCCCTGGGTAGACGTGCTGCCCCCTTCCGGGCCTTGCCTCGCAATGGCGACGCCCTGGGTAGATGTGCTGCCCCCCTCCGGGCCTTGCCTTCCAGTGGCGACGCCCTGGGTAGACCTGCTGTCCGCCTCCGGTCCATGTATTTCAATGGCTATTCCCTGGGTAGACCTGCTGTCCGCCTCCGGTCCATGTATTTCAATGGCTGTTCCCTGGGGTAGACCTACTGTCCGCCTCCGGTCCATGTATTTCAATGGCTGTTCCCGGGGTAGACCTGCTGTCCGCCTCCGGTCCGTGTATTTCAATGGGTATTCAATGGGGTAGACCTGCTGTCCGCCTCCGGTCCATGTATTTCAATGGCTATTCCCTGGGTAGACCTGCTGTCCGCCTCCGGTCCATGTATTTCGATGGCTGTTCCCTGGGTAGACCTACTGTCCGCCTCCGGTCCATGTATTTCAAAGGCTATTCCTGGGTAGACCTGCTGTCTGCCTCCGGTCCATGTATTTCAATGGCTATTCCTGGGTAGACGTGCTGCCCCCCTCCGGGCCTTGCCTTCCAGTGGCGACGCCCTGGGTAGACGTGCTGCCCCCTTCCGGGCCTTGCCTTCCAGTGGCGACGCCCTGGGTAGACCTGCTCTCCGCCTCTGGTCCGTGTATTTCAAGGGGTATTCCCCGGGTAGACCTGCTGTCCGCCTCCGGTCCATTTTATTTCAATGGGTATTCCCTGGGTAGACGTGCTGCCCCCCTCCGGGCCTTGCCTTCCAGTGGTGACGCCCTGGGTAGACGTGCTGCCCCCTTCCGGGCCTTGCCTCGCAATGGCGATGCCCTGGGTAGATGTGCTGCGCCCCTCCGGGCCTTGCCTTCCAGTGGCGACGCCCTGGGTAGACCGGCTGTCCGCCTCCGGTCCATTTTATTTCAATGGGTGTTCCCTGGGTAGACCTGCTCTCCGCCTCCGGTTCATTTATTTCAACGCGTATTCCCGGGGTAGACCTGCTGTCCGCCTCCGGTCCATGTATTTCAATGGCTATTCCCTGGGTAGACCTGCTGTCCGCCTCCGGTCCATGTATTTCGATGGCTATTCCCTGGGTAGACCTGCTGTCCGCCTCCGGTCCATGTATTTCGATGGCTGTTCCCTGGGTAGACCTACTGTCCGCCTCCGGTCCATGTATTTCAATGGCTATTCCTGGGTAGACGTGCTGCCCCCCTCCGGGCCTTGCCTTCCAGTGGCGGCGCCCTGGGTAGACGTGCTGCCCCCTTCCGGGCCTTGCCTCGCAATGGCGACGCCCTGGGTAGATGTGCTGCCCCCCTCCGGGCCTTGCCTTCCAGTGGCGACGCCCTGGGTAGACCTGCTGTCCGCCTCCGGTCCATGTATTTCAATGGCTATTCCCTGGGTAGACCTGCTGTCCGCCTCCGGTCCATGTATTTCAATGGCTGTTCCCTGGGGTAGACCTACTGTCCGCCTCCGGTCCATGTATTTCAATGGCTGTTCCCTGGGTAGACCTGCTGTCCGCCTCCGGTCCGTGTATTTCAATGGGTATTCAATGGGGTAGACCTGCTGTCCGCCTCCGGTCCATGTATTTCAATGGCTATTCCCTGGGTAGACCTGCTGTCCGCCTCCGGTCCATGTATTTCGATGGCTGTTCCCTGGGTAGACCTACTGTCCGCC
Source organism: Delichon dasypus (assembly GCA_037837765.1). NCBI lineage: Eukaryota > Metazoa > Chordata > Aves > Passeriformes > Hirundinidae > Delichon > Delichon dasypus. Next base: position 238,326 of record JBBAXF010000060.1, read on the forward strand.
TCCGGTCCATGTATTTCAAAGGCTATTCCTGGGTAGACCTGCTGTCTGCCTCCGGTCCATGTATTTCAATGGCTATTCCTGGGTAGACGTGCTGCCCCCCTCCGGGCCTTGCCTTCCAGTGGCGACGCCCTGGGTAGACGTGCTGCCCCCTTCCGGGCCTTGCCTTCCAGTGGCGACGCCCTGGGTAGACCTGCTCTCCGCCTCTGGTCCGTGTATTTCAAGGGGTATTCCCCGGGTAGACCTGCTGTCCGCCTCCGGTCCATTTTATTTCAATGGGTATTCCCTGGGTAGACGTGCTGCCCCCCTCCGGGCCTTGCCTTCCAGTGGTGACGCCCTGGGTAGACGTGCTGCCCCCTTCCGGGCCTTGCCTCGCAATGGCGATGCCCTGGGTAGATGTGCTGCGCCCCTCCGGGCCTTGCCTTCCAGTGGCGACGCCCTGGGTAGACCGGCTGTCCGCCTCCGGTCCATTTTATTTCAATGGGTGTTCCCTGGGTAGACCTGCTCTCCGCCTCCGGTTCATTTATTTCAACGCGTATTCCCGGGGTAGACCTGCTGTCCGCCTCCGGTCCATGTATTTCAATGGCTATTCCCTGGGTAGACCTGCTGTCCGCCTCCGGTCCATGTATTTCGATGGCTATTCCCTGGGTAGACCTGCTGTCCGCCTCCGGTCCATGTATTTCGATGGCTGTTCCCTGGGTAGACCTACTGTCCGCCTCCGGTCCATGTATTTCAATGGCTATTCCTGGGTAGACGTGCTGCCCCCCTCCGGGCCTTGCCTTCCAGTGGCGGCGCCCTGGGTAGACGTGCTGCCCCCTTCCGGGCCTTGCCTCGCAATGGCGACGCCCTGGGTAGATGTGCTGCCCCCCTCCGGGCCTTGCCTTCCAGTGGCGACGCCCTGGGTAGACCTGCTGTCCGCCTCCGGTCCATGTATTTCAAAGGCTATTCCCTGGGTAGACCTGCTGTCCGCCTCCGGTCCATGTATTTCAATGGCTGTTCCCTGGGGTAGACCTACTGTCCGCCTCCGGTCCATGTATTTCAATGGCTGTTCCCGGGGTAGACCTGCTGTCCGCCTCCGGTCCGTGTATTTCAATGGGTATTCAATGGGGTAGACCTGCTGTCCGCCTCCGGTCCATGTATTTCAATGGCTATTCCCTGGGTAGACCTGCTGTCCGCCTCCGGTCCATGTATTTCGATGGCTGTTCCCTGGGTAGACCTACTGTCCGCCTCCGGTCCATGTATTTCAAAGGCTATTCCTGGGTAGACCTGCTGTCTGCCTCCGGTCCATGTATTTCAATGGCTATTCCTGGGTAGACGTGCTGCCCCCCTCCGGGCCTTGCCTTCCAGTGGCGACGCCCTGGGTAGACGTGCTGCCCCCTTCCGGGCCTTGCCTTCCAGTGGCGACGCCCTGGGTAGACCTGCTCTCCGCCTCCGGTTCATTAATTTCAACGCGTATTCCCGGGGTAGACCTGCTGTCCGCCTCCGGTCCATGTATTTCAATGGCTCTTCCCTGGGTAGACCTGCTGTCCGCCTCCGGTCCATGTATTTCAATGGCTGTTCCCTGGGGTAGACCTACTGTCCGCCTCCGGTCCATGTATTTCAATGGCTGTTCCCGGGGTAGACCTGCTGTCCGCCTCCGGTCCGTGTATTTCAATGGGTATTCCCTGGGGTAGACCTGCTGTCCGCCTCCGGTCCATGTATTTCGATGGCTGTTCCCTGGGTAGACCTACTGTCCGCCTCCGGTCCATGTATTTCAAAGGCTATTCCTGGGTAGACCTGCTGTCTGCCTCCGGTCCATGTATTTCAATGGCTATTCCTGGGTAGACGTGCTGCCCCCCTCCGGGCCTTGCTTTCCAGTGGTGACGCCCTGGGTAGACGTGCTGCCCCCTTCCGGGCCCTGCCTTCCAGTGGCGACGCCCTGGGTAGACCTGCTCTCCGCCTCCGGTTCATTAATTTCAACGCGTATTCCCGGGGTAGACCTGCTGTCCGCCTCCGGTCCATGTATTTCAATGGCTCTTCCCTGGGTAGACCTGCTGTCCGCCTCCGGTCCATGTATTTCGATGGCTGTTCCCTGGGTAGACCTGCTGTCCGCCTCCGGTCCATGTATTTCAATGGCTGTTCCCTGGGGTAGACCTGCTGTCCGCCTCCGGTCCATGTATTTCAAAGGCTATTCCTGGGTAGACCTGCAGTCTGCCTCCGGTCCATGTATTTCAATGGCTATTCCTGGGTAGACGTGCTGCCCCCCTCCGGGCCTTGCCTTCCAGTGGTGACGCCCTGGGTAGACGTGCTGCCCCCTTCCGGGCCTTGCCTTCCAGTGGCGACGCCCTGGGTAGACCTGCTCTCCGCCTCCGGTCCGTGTATTTCAAGGGGTATTCCCCGGGTAGACCTGCTGTCCGCCTCCGGTCCATTTTATTTCAATGGGTATTCCCTGGGTAGACGTGCTGCCCCCCTCCGGGCCTTGCCTTCCAGTGGTGACGCCCTGGGTAGACGTGCTGCCCCCTTCCGGGCCTTGCCTCGCAATGGCGATGCCCTGGGTAGATGTGCTGCGCCCCTCCGGGCCTTGCCTTCCAGTGGCGACGCCCCGGGTAGACCTGCTGTCCGCCTCCGGTCCATTTTATTTCAATGGGTATTCCCTGGGTAGACCAGCTGTCCGCCTCCGGTCCATGTATTTCAATGGCTATTCCCTGGGTAGACCTGCTGTCCGCCTCCGGTCCACGTATTTGAATGGCTATTCCTGGGTAGACGTGCTGCCCCCCTCCGGGCCTTGCCTTCCAGTGGTGACGCCCTGGGTAGACGTGCTGCCCCCTTCCGGGCCTTGCCTCGCAATGGCGATGCCCTGGGTAGATGTGCTGCCCCCCTCCGGGCCTTGCCTTCCAGTGGCGACGCCCTGGGTAGACCTGCTGTCCGCCTCCGGTCCATGTATTTCAATGGCTATTCCCTGGGTAGACCTGCTGTCCGCCTCCGGTCCATGTATTTCAATGGCTGTTCCCTGGGGTAGACCTACTGTCCGCCTCCGGTCCATGTATTTCAATGGCTGTTCCCGGGGTAGACCTGCTGTCCGCCTCCGGTCCGTGTATTTCAATGGGTATTCAATGGGGTAGACCTGCTGTCCGCCTCCGGTCCATGTATTTCAATGGCTATTCCCTGGGTAGACCTGCTGTCCGCCTCCGGTCCATGTATTTCGATGGCTGTTCCCTGGGTAGACCTACTGTCCGCCTCCGGTCCATGTATTTCAAAGGCTATTCCTGGGTAGACCTGCTGTCTGCCTCCGGTCCATGTATTTCAATGGCTATTCCTGGGTAGACGTGCTGCCCCCCTCCGGGCCTTGCCTTCCAGTGGCGACGCCCTGGGTAGACGTGCTGCCCCCTTCCGGGCCTTGCCTTCCAGTGGCGACGCCCTGGGTAGACCTGCTCTCCGCCTCTGGTCCGTGTATTTCAAGGGGTATTCCCCGGGTAGACCTGCTGTCCGCCTCCGGTCCATTTTATTTCAATGGGTATTCCCTGGGTAGACGTGCTGCCCCCCTCCGGGCCTTGCCTTCCAGTGGTGACGCCCTGGGTAGACGTGCTGCCCCCTTCCGGGCCTTGCCTCGCAATGGCGATGCCCTGGGTAGATGTGCTGCGCCCCTCCGGGCCTTGCCTTCCAGTGGCGACGCCCTGGGTAGACCGGCTGTCCGCCTCCGGTCCATTTTATTTCAATGGGTGTTCCCTGGGTAGACCTGCTCTCCGCCTCCGGTTCATTTATTTCAACGCGTATTCCCGGGGTAGACCTGCTGTCCGCCTCCGGTCCATGTATTTCAATGGCTATTCCCTGGGTAGACCTGCTGTCCGCCTCCGGTCCATGTATTTCGATGGCTATTCCCTGGGTAGACCTGCTGTCCGCCTCCGGTCCATGTATTTCGATGGCTGTTCCCTGGGTAGACCTACTGTCCGCCTCCGGTCCATGTATTTCAATGGCTATTCCTGGGTAGACGTGCTGCCCCCCTCCGGGCCTTGCCTTCCAGTGGCGGCGCCCTGGGTAGACGTGCTGCCCCCTTCCGGGCCTTGCCTCGCAATGGCGACGCCCTGGGTAGATGTGCTGCCCCCCTCCGGGCCTTGCCTTCCAGTGGCGACGCCCTGGGTAGACCTGCTGTCCGCCTCCGGTCCATGTATTTCAATGGCTATTCCCTGGGTAGACCTGCTGTCCGCCTCCGGTCCATGTATTTCAATGGCTGTTCCCTGGGGTAGACCTACTGTCCGCCTCCGGTCCATGTATTTCAATGGCTGTTCCCGGGGTAGACCTGCTGTCCGCCTCCGGTCCGTGTATTTCAATGGGTATTCAATGGGGTAGACCTGCTGTCCGCCTCCGGTCCATGTATTTCAATGGCTATTCCCTGGGTAGACCTGCTGTCCGCCTCCGGTCCATGTATTTCGATGGCTGTTCCCTGGGTAGACCTACTGTCCGCCTCCGGTCCATGTATTTCAAAGGCTATTCCTGGGTAGACCTGCTGTCTGCCTCCGGTCCATGTATTTCAATGGCTATTCCTGGGTAGACGTGCTGCCCCCCTCCGGGCCTTGCCTTCCAGTGGCGACGCCCTGGGTAGACGTGCTGCCCCCTTCCGGGCCTTGCCTTCCAGTGGCGACGCCCTGGGTAGACCTGCTCTCCGCCTCTGGTCCGTGTATTTCAAGGGGTATTCCCCGGGTAGACCTGCTGTCCGCCTCCGGTCCATTTTATTTCAATGGGTATTCCCTGGGTAGACGTGCTGCCCCCCTCCGGGCCTTGCCTTCCAGTGGTGACGCCCTGGGTAGACGTGCTGCCCCCTTCCGGGCCTTGCCTCGCAATGGCGATGCCCTGGGTAGATGTGCTGCGCCCCTCCGGGCCTTGCCTTCCAGTGGCGACGCCCTGGGTAGACCGGCTGTCCGCCTCCGGTCCATTTTATTTCAATGGGTGTTCCCTGGGTAGACCTGCTCTCCGCCTCCGGTTCATTTATTTCAACGCGTATTCCCGGGGTAGACCTGCTGTCCGCCTCCGGTCCATGTATTTCAATGGCTATTCCCTGGGTAGACCTGCTGTCCGCCTCCGGTCCATGTATTTCGATGGCTATTCCCTGGGTAGACCTGCTGTCCGCCTCCGGTCCATGTATTTCGATGGCTGTTCCCTGGGTAGACCTACTGTCCGCCTCCGGTCCATGTATTTCAATGGCTATTCCTGGGTAGACGTGCTGCCCCCCTCCGGGCCTTGCCTTCCAGTGGCGGCGCCCTGGGTAGACGTGCTGCCCCCTTCCGGGCCTTGCCTCGCAATGGCGACGCCCTGGGTAGATGTGCTGCCCCCCTCCGGGCCTTGCCTTCCAGTGGCGACGCCCTGGGTAGACCTGCTGTCCGCCTCCGGTCCATGTATTTCAATGGCTATTCCCTGGGTAGACCTGCTGTCCGCCTCCGGTCCATGTATTTCAATGGCTGTTCCCTGGGGTAGACCTACTGTCCGCCTCCGGTCCATGTATTTCAATGGCTGTTCCCTGGGTAGACCTGCTGTCCGCCTCCGGTCCGTGTATTTCAATGGGTATTCAATGGGGTAGACCTGCTGTCCGCCTCCGGTCCATGTATTTCAATGGCTATTCCCTGGGTAGACCTGCTGTCCGCCTCCGGTCCATGTATTTCGATGGCTGTTCCCTGGGTAGACCTACTGTCCGCCTCCGGTCCATGTATTTCAAAGGCTATTCCTGGGTAGACCTGCTGTCTGCCTCCGGTCCATGTATTTCAATGGCTATTCCTGGGTAGACGTGCTGCCCCCCTCCGGGCCTTGCCTTCCAGTGGCGACGCCCTGGGTAGACGTGCTGCCCCCTTCCGGGCCTTGCCTTCCAGTGGCGACGCCCTGGGTAGACCTGCTCTCCGCCTCTGGTCCGTGTATTTCAAGGGGTATTCCCCGGGTAGACCTGCTGTCCGCCTCCGGTCCATTTTATTTCAATGGGTATTCCCTGGGTAGACGTGCTGCCCCCCTCCGGGCCTTGCCTTCCAGTGGTGACGCCCTGGGTAGACGTGCTGCCCCCTTCCGGGCCTTGCCTCGCAATGGCGATGCCCTGGGTAGATGTGCTGCGCCCCTCCGGGCCTTGCCTTCCAGTGGCGACGCCCTGGGTAGACCGGCTGTCCGCCTCCGGTCCATTTTATTTCAATGGGTGTTCCCTGGGTAGACCTGCTCTCCGCCTCCGGTTCATTTATTTCAACGCGTATTCCCGGGGTAGACCTGCTGTCCGCCTCCGGTCCATGTATTTCAATGGCTATTCCCTGGGTAGACCTGCTGTCCGCCTCCGGTCCATGTATTTCGATGGCTATTCCCTGGGTAGACCTGCTGTCCGCCTCCGGTCCATGTATTTCGATGGCTGTTCCCTGGGTAGACCTACTGTCCGCCTCCGGTCCATGTATTTCAATGGCTATTCCTGGGTAGACGTGCTGCCCCCCTCCGGGCCTTGCCTTCCAGTGGCGGCGCCCTGGGTAGACGTGCTGCCCCCTTCCGGGCCTTGCCTCGCAATGGCGACGCCCTGGGTAGATGTGCTGCCCCCCTCCGGGCCTTGCCTTCCAGTGGCGACGCCCTGGGTAGACCTGCTGTCCGCCTCCGGTCCATGTATTTCAAAGGCTATTCCCTGGGTAGACCTGCTGTCCGCCTCCGGTCCATGTATTTCAATGGCTGTTCCCTGGGGTAGACCTACTGTCCGCCTCCGGTCCATGTATTTCAATGGCTGTTCCCGGGGTAGACCTGCTGTCCGCCTCCGGTCCGTGTATTTCAATGGGTATTCAATGGGGTAGACCTGCTGTCCGCCTCCGGTCCATGTATTTCAATGGCTATTCCCTGGGTAGACCTGCTGTCCGCCTCCGGTCCATGTATTTCGATGGCTGTTCCCTGGGTAGACCTACTGTCCGCCTCCGGTCCATGTATTTCAAAGGCTATTCCTGGGTAGACCTGCTGTCTGCCTCCGGTCCATGTATTTCAATGGCTATTCCTGGGTAGACGTGCTGCCCCCCTCCGGGCCTTGCCTTCCAGTGGCGACGCCCTGGGTAGACGTGCTGCCCCCTTCCGGGCCTTGCCTTCCAGTGGCGACGCCCTGGGTAGACCTGCTCTCCGCCTCCGGTTCATTAATTTCAACGCGTATTCCCGGGGTAGACCTGCTGTCCGCCTCCGGTCCATGTATTTCAATGGCTCTTCCCTGGGTAGACCTGCTGTCCGCCTCCGGTCCATGTATTTCAATGGCTGTTCCCTGGGGTAGACCTACTGTCCGCCTCCGGTCCATGTATTTCAATGGCTGTTCCCGGGGTAGACCTGCTGTCCGCCTCCGGTCCGTGTATTTCAATGGGTATTCCCTGGGGTAGACCTGCTGTCCGCCTCCGGTCCATGTATTTCGATGGCTGTTCCCTGGGTAGACCTACTGTCCGCCTCCGGTCCATGTATTTCAAAGGCTATTCCTGGGTAGACCTGCTGTCTGCCTCCGGTCCATGTATTTCAATGGCTATTCCTGGGTAGACGTGCTGCCCCCCTCCGGGCCTTGCTTTCCAGTGGTGACGCCCTGGGTAGACGTGCTGCCCCCTTCCGGGCCCTGCCTTCCAGTGGCGACGCCCTGGGTAGACCTGCTCTCCGCCTCCGGTTCATTAATTTCAACGCGTATTCCCGGGGTAGACCTGCTGTCCGCCTCCGGTCCATGTATTTCAATGGCTCTTCCCTGGGTAGACCTGCTGTCCGCCTCCGGTCCATGTATTTCGATGGCTGTTCCCTGGGTAGACCTGCTGTCCGCCTCCGGTCCATGTATTTCAATGGCTGTTCCCTGGGGTAGACCTGCTGTCCGCCTCCGGTCCATGTATTTCAAAGGCTATTCCTGGGTAGACCTGCAGTCTGCCTCCGGTCCATGTATTTCAATGGCTATTCCTGGGTAGACGTGCTGCCCCCCTCCGGGCCTTGCCTTCCAGTGGTGACGCCCTGGGTAGACGTGCTGCCCCCTTCCGGGCCTTGCCTTCCAGTGGCGACGCCCTGGGTAGACCTGCTCTCCGCCTCCGGTCCGTGTATTTCAAGGGGTATTCCCCGGGTAGACCTGCTGTCCGCCTCCGGTCCATTTTATTTCAATGGGTATTCCCTGGGTAGACGTGCTGCCCCCCTCCGGGCCTTGCCTTCCAGTGGTGACGCCCTGGGTAGACGTGCTGCCCCCTTCCGGGCCTTGCCTCGCAATGGCGATGCCCTGGGTAGATGTGCTGCGCCCCTCCGGGCCTTGCCTTCCAGTGGCGACGCCCTGGGTAGACCGGCTGTCCGCCTCCGGTCCATTTTATTTCAATGGGTGTTCCCTGGGTAGACCTGCTCTCCGCCTCCGGTTCATTTATTTCAACGCGTATTCCCGGGGTAGACCTGCTGTCCGCCTCCGGTCCATGTATTTCAATGGCTATTCCCTGGGTAGACCTGCTGTCCGCCTCCGGTCCATGTATTTCGATGGCTATTCCCTGGGTAGACCTGCTGTCCGCCTCCGGTCCATGTATTTCGATGGCTGTTCCCTGGGTAGACCTACTGTCCGCCTCCGGTCCATGTATTTCAATGGCTATTCCTGGGTAGACGTGCTGCCCCCCTCCGGGCCTTGCCTTCCAGTGGCGGCGCCCTGGGTAGACGTGCTGCCCCCTTCCGGGCCTTGCCTCGCAATGGCGACGCCCTGGGTAGATGTGCTGCCCCCCTCCGGGCCTTGCCTTCCAGTGGCGACGCCCTGGGTAGACCTGCTGTCCGCCTCCGGTCCATGTATTTCAATGGCTATTCCCTGGGTAGACCTGCTGTCCGCCTCCGGTCCATGTATTTCGATGGCTGTTCCCTGGGTAGACCTACTGTCCGCCTCCGGTCCATGTATTTCAAAGGCTATTCCTGGGTAGACCTGCTGTCTGCCTCCGGTCCATGTATTTCAATGGCTATTCCTGGGTAGACGTGCTGCCCCCCTCCGGGCCTTGCCTTCCAGTGGCGACGCCCTGGGTAGACGTGCTGCCCCCTTCCGGGCCTTGCCTTCCAGTGGCGACGCCCTGGGTAGACCTGCTCTCCGCCTCCGGTTCATTAATTTCAACGCGTATTCCCGGGGTAGACCTGCTGTCCGCCTCCGGTCCATGTATTTCAATGGCTCTTCCCTGGGTAGACCTGCTGTGCGCCTCCGGTCCATGTATTTCAATGGCTGTTCCCTGGGGTAGACCTACTGTCCGCCTCCGGTCCATGTATTTCAATGGCTGTTCCCGGGGTAGACCTGCTGTCCGCCTCCGGTCCGTGTATTTCAATGGGTATTCCCTGGGGTAGACCTGCTGTCCGCCTCCGGTCCATGTATTTCGATGGCTGTTCCCTGGGTAGACCTACTGTCCGCCTCCGGTCCATGTATTTCAAAGGCTATTCCTGGGTAGACCTGCTGTCTGCCTCCGGTCCATGTATTTCAATGGCTATTCCTGGGTAGACGTGCTGCCCCCCTCCGGGCCTTGCCTTCCAGTGGCGACGCCCTGGGTAGACGTGCTGCCCCCTTCCGGGCCTTGCCTTCCAGTGGCGACGCCCTGGGTAGACCTGCTCTCCGCCTCTGGTCCGTGTATTTCAAGGGGTATTCCCCGGGTAGACCTGCTGTCCGCCTCCGGTCCATTTTATTTCAATGGGTATTCCCTGGGTAGACGTGCTGCCCCCCTCCGGGCCTTGCCTTCCAGTGGTGACGCCCTGGGTAGACGTGCTGCCCCCTTCCGGGCCTTGCCTCGCAATGGCGATGCCCTGGGTAGATGTGCTGCGCCCCTCCGGGCCTTGCCTTCCAGTGGCGACGCCCTGGGTAGACCGGCTGTCCGCCTCCGGTCCATTTTATTTCAATGGGTGTTCCCTGGGTAGACCTGCTCTCCGCCTCCGGTTCATTTATTTCAACGCGTATTCCCGGGGTAGACCTGCTGTCCGCCTCCGGTCCATGTATTTCAATGGCTATTCCCTGGGTAGACCTGCTGTCCGCCTCCGGTCCATGTATTTCGATGGCTATTCCCTGGGTAGACCTGCTGTCCGCCTCCGGTCCATGTATTTCGATGGCTGTTCCCTGGGTAGACCTACTGTCCGCCTCCGGTCCATGTATTTCAATGGCTATTCCTGGGTAGACGTGCTGCCCCCCTCCGGGCCTTGCCTTCCAGTGGCGGCGCCCTGGGTAGACGTGCTGCCCCCTTCCGGGCCTTGCCTCGCAATGGCGACGCCCTGGGTAGATGTGCTGCCCCCCTCCGGGCCTTGCCTTCCAGTGGCGACGCCCTGGGTAGACCTGCTGTCCGCCTCCGGTCCATGTATTTCAATGGCTATTCCTGGGTAGACCTGCTGTCTGCCTCCGGTCCATGTATTTCAATGGCTATTCCTGGGTAGACGTGCTGCCCCCCTCCGGGCCTTGCCTTCCAGTGGCGACGCCCTGGGTAGACGTGCTGCCCCCTTCCGGGCCTTGCCTTCCAGTGGCGACGCCCTGGGTAGACCTGCTCTCCGCCTCTGGTCCGTGTATTTCAAGGGGTATTCCCCGGGTAGACCTGCTGTCCGCCTCCGGTCCATTTTATTTCAATGGGTATTCCCTGGGTAGACGTGCTGCCCCCCTCCGGGCCTTGCCTTCCAGTGGTGACGCCCTGGGTAGACGTGCTGCCCCCTTCCGGGCCTTGCCTCGCAATGGCGATGCCCTGGGTAGATGTGCTGCGCCCCTCCGGGCCTTGCCTTCCAGTGGCGACGCCCTGGGTAGACCGGCTGTCCGCCTCCGGTCCATTTTATTTCAATGGGTGTTCCCTGGGTAGACCTGCTCTCCGCCTCCGGTTCATTTATTTCAACGCGTATTCCCGGGGTAGACCTGCTGTCCGCCTCCGGTCCATGTATTTCAATGGCTATTCCCTGGGTAGACCTGCTGTCCGCCTCCGGTCCATGTATTTCGATGGCTATTCCCTGGGTAGACCTGCTGTCCGCCTCCGGTCCATGTATTTCGATGGCTGTTCCCTGGGTAGACCTACTGTCCGCCTCCGGTCCATGTATTTCAATGGCTATTCCTGGGTAGACGTGCTGCCCCCCTCCGGGCCTTGCCTTCCAGTGGCGGCGCCCTGGGTAGACGTGCTGCCCCCTTCCGGGCCTTGCCTCGCAATGGCGACGCCCTGGGTAGATGTGCTGCCCCCCTCCGGGCCTTGCCTTCCAGTGGCGACGCCCTGGGTAGACCTGCTGTCCGCCTCCGGTCCATGTATTTCAATGGCTCTTCCCTGGGTAGACCTGCTGTCCGCCTCCGGTCCATGTATTTCAATGGCTGTTCCCTGGGGTAGACCTACTGTCCGCCTCCGGTCCATGTATTTCAATGGCTGTTCCCGGGGTAGACCTGCTGTCCGCCTCCGGTCCGTGTATTTCAATGGGTATTCAATGGGGTAGACCTGCTGTCCGCCTCCGGTCCATGTATTTCAATGGCTATTCCCTGGGTAGACCTGCTGTCCGCCTCCGGTCCATGTATTTCGATGGCTGTTCCCTGGGTAGACCTACTGTCCGCCTCCGGTCCATGTATTTCAAAGGCTATTCCTGGGTAGACCTGCTGTCTGCCTCCGGTCCATGTATTTCAATGGCTATTCCTGGGTAGACGTGCTGCCCCCCTCCGGGCCTTGCCTTCCAGTGGCGACGCCCTGGGTAGACGTGCTGCCCCCTTCCGGGCCTTGCCTTCCAGTGGCGACGCCCTGGGTAGACCTGCTCTCCGCCTCCGGTTCATTAATTTCAACGCGTATTCCCGGGGTAGACCTGCTGTCCGCCTCCGGTCCATGTATTTCAATGGCTCTTCCCTGGGTAGACCTGCTGTCCGCCTCCGGTCCATGTATTTCAATGGCTGTTCCCTGGGGTAGACCTACTGTCCGCCTCCGGTCCATGTATTTCAATGGCTGTTCCCGGGGTAGACCTGCTGTCCGCCTCCGGTCCGTGTATTTCAATGGGTATTCCCTGGGGTAGACCTGCTGTCCGCCTCCGGTCCATGTATTTCGATGGCTGTTCCCTGGGTAGACCTACTGTCCGCCTCCGGTCCATGTATTTCAAAGGCTATTCCTGGGTAGACCTGCTGTCTGCCTCCGGTCCATGTATTTCAATGGCTATTCCTGGGTAGACGTGCTGCCCCCCTCCGGGCCTTGCTTTCCAGTGGTGACGCCCTGGGTAGACGTGCTGCCCCCTTCCGGGCCCTGCCTTCCAGTGGCGACGCCCTGGGTAGACCTGCTCTCCGCCTCCGGTTCATTAATTTCAACGCGTATTCCCGGGGTAGACCTGCTGTCCGCCTCCGGTCCATGTATTTCAATGGCTCTTCCCTGGGTAGACCTGCTGTCCGCCTCCGGTCCATGTATTTCGATGGCTGTTCCCTGGGTAGACCTGCTGTCCGCCTCCGGTCCATGTATTTCAATGGCTGTTCCCTGGGGTAGACCTGCTGTCCGCCTCCGGTCCATGTATTTCAAAGGCTATTCCTGGGTAGACCTGCAGTCTGCCTCCGGTCCATGTATTTCAATGGCTATTCCTGGGTAGACGTGCTGCCCCCCTCCGGGCCTTGCCTTCCAGTGGTGACGCCCTGGGTAGACGTGCTGCCCCCTTCCGGGCCTTGCCTTCCAGTGGCGACGCCCTGGGTAGACCTGCTCTCCGCCTCCGGTCCGTGTATTTCAAGGGGTATTCCCCGGGTAGACCTGCTGTCCGCCTCCGGTCCATTTTATTTCAATGGGTATTCCCTGGGTAGACGTGCTGCCCCCCTCCGGGCCTTGCCTTCCAGTGGTGACGCCCTGGGTAGACGTGCTGCCCCCTTCCGGGCCTTGCCTCGCAATGGCGATGCCCTGGGTAGATGTGCTGCGCCCCTCCGGGCCTTGCCTTCCAGTGGCGACGCCCTGGGTAGACCGGCTGTCCGCCTCCGGTCCATTTTATTTCAATGGGTGTTCCCTGGGTAGACCTGCTCTCCGCCTCCGGTTCATTTATTTCAACGCGTATTCCCGGGGTAGACCTGCTGTCCGCCTCCGGTCCATGTATTTCAATGGCTATTCCCTGGGTAGACCTGCTGTCCGCCTCCGGTCCATGTATTTCGATGGCTATTCCCTGGGTAGACCTGCTGTCCGCCTCCGGTCCATGTATTTCGATGGCTGTTCCCTGGGTAGACCTACTGTCCGCCTCCGGTCCATGTATTTCAATGGCTATTCCTGGGTAGACGTGCTGCCCCCCTCCGGGCCTTGCCTTCCAGTGGCGGCGCCCTGGGTAGACGTGCTGCCCCCTTCCGGGCCTTGCCTCGCAATGGCGACGCCCTGGGTAGATGTGCTGCCCCCCTCCGGGCCTTGCCTTCCAGTGGCGACGCCCTGGGTAGACCTGCTGTCCGCCTCCGGTCCATGTATTTCAATGGCTATTCCCTGGGTAGACCTGCTGTCCGCCTCCGGTCCATGTATTTCGATGGCTGTTCCCTGGGTAGACCTACTGTCCGCCTCCGGTCCATGTATTTCAAAGGCTATTCCTGGGTAGACCTGCTGTCTGCCTCCGGTCCATGTATTTCAATGGCTATTCCTGGGTAGACGTACTGCCCCCCTCCGGGCCTTGCCTTCCAGTGGCGACGCCCTGGGTAGACGTGCTGCCCCCTTCCGGGCCTTGCCTTCCAGTGGCGACGCCCTGGGTAGACCTGCTCTCCGCCTCCGGTTCATTAATTTCAACGCGTATTCCCGGGGTAGACCTGCTGTCCGCCTCCGGTCCATGTATTTCAATGGCTCTTCCCTGGGTAGACCTGCTGTCCGCCTCCGGTCCATGTATTTCAATGGCTGTTCCCTGGGGTAGACCTACTGTCCGCCTCCGGTCCATGTATTTCAATGGCTGTTCCCGGGGTAGACCTGCTGTCCGCCTCCGGTCCGTGTATTTCAATGGGTATTCCCTGGGGTAGACCTGCTGTCCGCCTCCGGTCCATGTATTTCGATGGCTGTTCCCTGGGTAGACCTACTGTCCGCCTCCGGTCCATGTATTTCAAAGGCTATTCCTGGGTAGACCTGCTGTCTGCCTCCGGTCCATGTATTTCAATGGCTATTCCTGGGTAGACGTGCTGCCCCCCTCCGGGCCTTGCCTTCCAGTGGCGACGCCCTGGGTAGACGTGCTGCCCCCTTCCGGGCCTTGCCTTCCAGTGGCGACGCCCTGGGTAGACCTGCTCTCCGCCTCTGGTCCGTGTATTTCAAGGGGTATTCCCCGGGTAGACCTGCTGTCCGCCTCCGGTCCATTTTATTTCAATGGGAATTCCCTGGGTAGACGTGCTGCCCCCCTCCGGGCCTTGCCTTCCAGTGGTGACGCCCTGGGTAGACGTGCTGCCCCCTTCCGGGCCTTGCCTCGCAATGGCGATGCCCTGGGTAGATGTGCTGCGCCCCTCCGGGCCTTGCCTTCCAGTGGCGACGCCCTGGGTAGACCGGCTGTCCGCCTCCGGTCCATTTTATTTCAATGGGTGTTCCCTGGGTAGACCTGCTCTCCGCCTCCGGTTCATTTATTTCAACGCGTATTCCCGGGGTAGACCTGCTGTCCGCCTCCGGTCCATGTATTTCAATGGCTATTCCCTGGGTAGACCTGCTGTCCGCCTCCGGTCCATGTATTTCGATGGCTATTCCCTGGGTAGACCTGCTGTCCGCCTCCGGTCCATGTATTTCGATGGCTGTTCCCTGGGTAGACCTACTGTCCGCCTCCGGTCCATGTATTTCAATGGCTATTCCTGGGTAGACGTGCTGCCCCCCTCCGGGCCTTGCCTTCCAGTGGCGGCGCCCTGGGTAGACGTGCTGCCCCCTTCCGGGCCTTGCCTCGCAATGGCGACGCCCTGGGTAGATGTGCTGCCCCCCTCCGGGCCTTGCCTTCCAGTGGCGACGCCCTGGGTAGACCTGCTGTCCGCCTCCGGTCCATGTATTTCAATGGCTATTCCTGGGTAGACCTGCTGTCTGCCTCCGGTCCATGTATTTCAATGGCTATTCCTGGGTAGACGTGCTGCCCCCCTCCGGGCCTTGCCTTCCAGTGGCGACGCCCTGGGTAGACGTGCTGCCCCCTTCCGGGCCTTGCCTTCCAGTGGCGACGCCCTGGGTAGACCTGCTCTCCGCCTCTGGTCCGTGTATTTCAAGGGGTATTCCCCGGGTAGACCTGCTGTCCGCCTCCGGTCCATTTTATTTCAATGGGTATTCCCTGGGTAGACGTGCTGCCCCCCTCCGGGCCTTGCCTTCCAGTGGTGACGCCCTGGGTAGACGTGCTGCCCCCTTCCGGGCCTTGCCTCGCAATGGCGATGCCCTGGGTAGATGTGCTGCGCCCCTCCGGGCCTTGCCTTCCAGTGGCGACGCCCTGGGTAGACCGGCTGTCCGCCTCCGGTCCATTTTATTTCAATGGGTGTTCCCTGGGTAGACCTGCTCTCCGCCTCCGGTTCATTTATTTCAACGCGTATTCCCGGGGTAGACCTGCTGTCCGCCTCCGGTCCATGTATTTCAATGGCTATTCCCTGGGTAGACCTGCTGTCCGCCTCCGGTCCATGTATTTCGATGGCTATTCCCTGGGTAGACCTGCTGTCCGCCTCCGGTCCATGTATTTCGATGGCTGTTCCCTGGGTAGACCTACTGTCCGCCTCCGGTCCATGTATTTCAATGGCTATTCCTGGGTAGACGTGCTGCCCCCCTCCGGGCCTTGCCTTCCAGTGGCGGCGCCCTGGGTAGACGTGCTGCCCCCTTCCGGGCCTTGCCTCGCAATGGCGACGCCCTGGGTAGATGTGCTGCCCCCCTCCGGGCCTTGCCTTCCAGTGGCGACGCCCTGGGTAGACCTGCTGTCCGCCTCCGGTCCATGTATTTCAATGGCTCTTCCCTGGGTAGACCTGCTGTCCGCCTCCGGTCCATGTATTTCAATGGCTGTTCCCTGGGGTAGACCTACTGTCCGCCTCCGGTCCATGTATTTCAATGGCTGTTCCCGGGGTAGACCTGCTGTCCGCCTCCGGTCCGTGTATTTCAATGGGTATTCAATGGGGTAGACCTGCTGTCCGCCTCCGGTCCATGTATTTCAATGGCTATTCCCTGGGTAGACCTGCTGTCCGCCTCCGGTCCATGTATTTCGATGGCTGTTCCCTGGGTAGACCTACTGTCCGCCTCCGGTCCATGTATTTCAAAGGCTATTCCTGGGTAGACCTGCTGTCTGCCTCCGGTCCATGTATTTCAATGGCTATTCCTGGGTAGACGTGCTGCCCCCCTCCGGGCCTTGCCTTCCAGTGGCGACGCCCTGGGTAGACGTGCTGCCCCCTTCCGGGCCTTGCCTTCCAGTGGCGACGCCCTGGGTAGACCTGCTCTCCGTCTCTGGTCCGTGTATTTCAAGGGGTATTCCCCGGGTAGACCTGCTGTCCGCCTCCGGTCCATTTTATTTCAATGGGTATTCCCTGGGTAGACGTGCTGCCCCCCTCCGGGCCTTGCCTTCCAGTGGTGACGCCCTGGGTAGACGTGCTGCCCCCTTCCGGGCCTTGCCTCGCAATGGCGATGCCCTGGGTAGATGTGCTGCGCCCCTCCGGGCCTTGCCTTCCAGTGGCGACGCCCTGGGTAGACCGGCTGTCCGCCTCCGGTCCATTTTATTTCAATGGGTGTTCCCTGGGTAGACCTGCTCTCCGCCTCCGGTTCATTTATTTCAACGCGTATTCCCGGGGTAGACCTGCTGTCCGCCTCCGGTCCATGTATTTCAATGGCTATTCCCTGGGTAGACCTGCTGTCCGCCTCCGGTCCATGTATTTCGATGGCTATTCCCTGGGTAGACCTGCTGTCCGCCTCCGGTCCATGTATTTCGATGGCTGTTCCCTGGGTAGACCTACTGTCCGCCTCCGGTCCATGTATTTCAATGGCTATTCCTGGGTAGACGTGCTGCCCCCCTCCGGGCCTTGCCTTCCAGTGGCGGCGCCCTGGGTAGACGTGCTGCCCCCTTCCGGGCCTTGCCTCGCAATGGCGACGCCCTGGGTAGATGTGCTGCCCCCCTCCGGGCCTTGCCTTCCAGTGGCGACGCCCTGGGTAGACCTGCTGTCCGCCTCCGGTCCATGTATTTCAAAGGCTATTCCCTGGGTAGACCTGCTGTCCGCCTCCGGTCCATGTATTTCAATGGCTGTTCCCTGGGGTAGACCTACTGTCCGCCTCCGGTCCATGTATTTCAATGGCTGTTCCCGGGGTAGACCTGCTGTCCGCCTCCGGTCCGTGTATTTCAATGGGTATTCAATGGGGTAGACCTGCTGTCCGCCTCCGGTCCATGTATTTCAATGGCTATTCCCTGGGTAGACCTGCTGTCCGCCTCCGGTCCATGTATTTCGATGGCTGTTCCCTGGGTAGACCTACTGTCCGCCTCCGGTCCATGTATTTCAAAGGCTATTCCTGGGTAGACCTGCTGTCTGCCTCCGGTCCATGTATTTCAATGGCTATTCCTGGGTAGACGTGCTGCCCCCCTCCGGGCCTTGCCTTCCAGTGGCGACGCCCTGGGTAGACGTGCTGCCCCCTTCCGGGCCTTGCCTTCCAGTGGCGACGCCCTGGGTAGACCTGCTCTCCGCCTCCGGTTCATTAATTTCAACGCGTATTCCCGGGGTAGACCTGCTGTCCGCCTCCGGTCCATGTATTTCAATGGCTCTTCCCTGGGTAGACCTGCTGTCCGCCTCCGGTCCATGTATTTCAATGGCTGTTCCCTGGGGTAGACCTACTGTCCGCCTCCGGTCCATGTATTTCAATGGCTGTTCCCGGGGTAGACCTGCTGTCCGCCTCCGGTCCGTGTATTTCAATGGGTATTCCCTGGGGTAGACCTGCTGTCCGCCTCCGGTCCATGTATTTCGATGGCTGTTCCCTGGGTAGACCTACTGTCCGCCTCCGGTCCATGTATTTCAAAGGCTATTCCTGGGTAGACCTGCTGTCTGCCTCCGGTCCATGTATTTCAATGGCTATTCCTGGGTAGACGTGCTGCCCCCCTCCGGGCCTTGCTTTCCAGTGGTGACGCCCTGGGTAGACGTGCTGCCCCCTTCCGGGCCCTGCCTTCCAGTGGCGACGCCCTGGGTAGACCTGCTCTCCGCCTCCGGTTCATTAATTTCAACGCGTATTCCCGGGGTAGACCTGCTGTCCGCCTCCGGTCCATGTATTTCAATGGCTCTTCCCTGGGTAGACCTGCTGTCCGCCTCCGGTCCATGTATTTCGATGGCTGTTCCCTGGGTAGACCTGCTGTCCGCCTCCGGTCCATGTATTTCAATGGCTGTTCCCTGGGGTAGACCTGCTGTCCGCCTCCGGTCCATGTATTTCAAAGGCTATTCCTGGGTAGACCTGCAGTCTGCCTCCGGTCCATGTATTTCAATGGCTATTCCTGGGTAGACGTGCTGCCCCCCTCCGGGCCTTGCCTTCCAGTGGTGACGCCCTGGGTAGACGTGCTGCCCCCTTCCGGGCCTTGCCTTCCAGTGGCGACGCCCTGGGTAGACCTGCTCTCCGCCTCCGGTCCGTGTATTTCAAGGGGTATTCCCCGGGTAGACCTGCTGTCCGCCTCCGGTCCATTTTATTTCAATGGGTATTCCCTGGGTAGACGTGCTGCCCCCCTCCGGGCCTTGCCTTCCAGTGGTGACGCCCTGGGTAGACGTGCTGCCCCCTTCCGGGCCTTGCCTCGCAATGGCGATGCCCTGGGTAGATGTGCTGCGCCCCTCCGGGCCTTGCCTTCCAGTGGCGACGCCCTGGGTAGACCGGCTGTCCGCCTCCGGTCCATTTTATTTCAATGGGTGTTCCCTGGGTAGACCTGCTCTCCGCCTCCGGTTCATTTATTTCAACGCGTATTCCCGGGGTAGACCTGCTGTCCGCCTCCGGTCCATGTATTTCAATGGCTATTCCCTGGGTAGACCTGCTGTCCGCCTCCGGTCCATGTATTTCGATGGCTATTCCCTGGGTAGACCTGCTGTCCGCCTCCGGTCCATGTATTTCGATGGCTGTTCCCTGGGTAGACCTACTGTCCGCCTCCGGTCCATGTATTTCAATGGCTATTCCTGGGTAGACGTGCTGCCCCCCTCCGGGCCTTGCCTTCCAGTGGCGGCGCCCTGGGTAGACGTGCTGCCCCCTTCCGGGCCTTGCCTCGCAATGGCGACGCCCTGGGTAGATGTGCTGCCCCCCTCCGGGCCTTGCCTTCCAGTGGCGACGCCCTGGGTAGACCTGCTGTCCGCCTCCGGTCCATGTATTTCAATGGCTATTCCCTGGGTAGACCTGCTGTCCGCCTCCGGTCCATGTATTTCGATGGCTGTTCCCTGGGTAGACCTACTGTCCGCCTCCGGTCCATGTATTTCAAAGGCTATTCCTGGGTAGACCTGCTGTCTGCCTCCGGTCCATGTATTTCAATGGCTATTCCTGGGTAGACGTGCTGCCCCCCTCCGGGCCTTGCCTTCCAGTGGCGACGCCCTGGGTAGACGTGCTGCCCCCTTCCGGGCCTTGCCTTCCAGTGGCGACGCCCTGGGTAGACCTGCTCTCCGCCTCTGGTCCGTGTATTTCAAGGGGTATTCCCCGGGTAGACCTGCTGTCCGCCTCCGGTCCATTTTATTTCAATGGGTATTCCCTGGGTAGACGTGCTGCCCCCCTCCGGGCCTTGCCTTCCAGTGGTGACGCCCTGGGTAGACGTGCTGCCCCCTTCCGGGCCTTGCCTCGCAATGGCGATGCCCTGGGTAGATGTGCTGCGCCCCTCCGGGCCTTGCCTTCCAGTGGCGACGCCCTGGGTAGACCGGCTGTCCGCCTCCGGTCCATTTTATTTCAATGGGTGTTCCCTGGGTAGACCTGCTCTCCGCCTCCGGTTCATTTATTTCAACGCGTATTCCCGGGGTAGACCTGCTGTCCGCCTCCGGTCCATGTATTTCAATGGCTATTCCCTGGGTAGACCTGCTGTCCGCCTCCGGTCCATGTATTTCGATGGCTATTCCCTGGGTAGACCTGCTGTCCGCCTCCGGTCCATGTATTTCGATGGCTGTTCCCTGGGTAGACCTACTGTCCGCCTCCGGTCCATGTATTTCAATGGCTATTCCTGGGTAGACGTGCTGCCCCCCTCCGGGCCTTGCCTTCCAGTGGCGGCGCCCTGGGTAGACGTGCTGCCCCCTTCCGGGCCTTGCCTCGCAATGGCGACGCCCTGGGTAGATGTGCTGCCCCCCTCCGGGCCTTGCCTTCCAGTGGCGACGCCCTGGGTAGACCTGCTGTCCGCCTCCGGTCCATGTATTTCAATGGCTCTTCCCTGGGTAGACCTGCTGTCCGCCTCCGGTCCATGTATTTCAATGGCTGTTCCCTGGGGTAGACCTACTGTCCGCCTCCGGTCCATGTATTTCAATGGCTGTTCCCGGGGTAGACCTGCTGTCCGCCTCCGGTCCGTGTATTTCAATGGGTATTCAATGGGGTAGACCTGCTGTCCGCCTCCGGTCCATGTATTTCAATGGCTATTCCCTGGGTAGACCTGCTGTCCGCCTCCGGTCCATGTATTTCGATGGCTGTTCCCTGGGTAGACCTACTGTCCGCCTCCGGTCCATGTATTTCAAAGGCTATTCCTGGGTAGACCTGCTGTCTGCCTCCGGTCCATGTATTTCAATGGCTATTCCTGGGTAGACGTGCTGCCCCCCTCCGGGCCTTGCCTTCCAGTGGCGACGCCCTGGGTAGACGTGCTGCCCCCTTCCGGGCCTTGCCTTCCAGTGGCGACGCCCTGGGTAGACCTGCTCTCCGCCTCTGGTCCGTGTATTTCAAGGGGTATTCCCCGGGTAGACCTGCTGTCCGCCTCCGGTCCATTTTATTTCAATGGGTATTCCCTGGGTAGACGTGCTGCCCCCCTCCGGGCCTTGCCTTCCAGTGGTGACGCCCTGGGTAGACGTGCTGCCCCCTTCCGGGCCTTGCCTCGCAATGGCGATGCCCTGGGTAGATGTGCTGCGCCCCTCCGGGCCTTGCCTTCCAGTGGCGACGCCCTGGGTAGACCGGCTGTCCGCCTCCGGTCCATTTTATTTCAATGGGTGTTCCCTGGGTAGACCTGCTCTCCGCCTCCGGTTCATTTATTTCAACGCGTATTCCCGGGGTAGACCTGCTGTCCGCCTCCGGTCCATGTATTTCAATGGCTATTCCCTGGGTAGACCTGCTGTCCGCCTCCGGTCCATGTATTTCGATGGCTATTCCCTGGGTAGACCTGCTGTCCGCCTCCGGTCCATGTATTTCGATGGCTGTTCCCTGGGTAGACCTACTGTCCGCCTCCGGTCCATGTATTTCAATGGCTATTCCTGGGTAGACGTGCTGCCCCCCTCCGGGCCTTGCCTTCCAGTGGCGGCGCCCTGGGTAGACGTGCTGCCCCCTTCCGGGCCTTGCCTCGCAATGGCGACGCCCTGGGTAGATGTGCTGCCCCCCTCCGGGCCTTGCCTTCCAGTGGCGACGCCCCGGGTAGACCTGCTGTCCGCCTCCGGTCCATGTATTTCAATGGCTATTCCCTGGGTAGACCTGCTGTCCGCCTCCGGTCCATGTATTTCAATGGCTGTTCCCTGGGGTAGACCTACTGTCCGCCTCCGGTCCATGTATTTCAATGGCTGTTCCCGGGGTAGACCTGCTGTCCGCCTCCGGTCCGTGTATTTCAATGGGTATTCAATGGGGTAGACCTGCTGTCCGCCTCCGGTCCATGTATTTCAATGGCTATTCCCTGGGTAGACCTGCTGTCCGCCTCCGGTCCATGTATTTCGATGGCTGTTCCCTGGGTAGACCTACTGTCCGCCTCCGGTCCATGTATTTCAAAGGCTATTCCTGGGTAGACCTGCTGTCTGCCTCCGGTCCATGTATTTCAATGGCTATTCCTGGGTAGACGTGCTGCCCCCCTCCGGGCCTTGCCTTCCAGTGGCGACGCCCTGGGTAGACGTGCTGCCCCCTTCCGGGCCTTGCCTTCCAGTGGCGACGCCCTGGGTAGACCTGCTCTCCGCCTCCGGTTCATTAATTTCAACGCGTATTCCCGGGGTAGACCTGCTGTCCGCCTCCGGTCCATGTATTTCAATGGCTCTTCCCTGGGTAGACCTGCTGTCCGCCTCCGGTCCATGTATTTCAATGGCTGTTCCCTGGGGTAGACCTACTGTCCGCCTCCGGTCCATGTATTTCAATGGCTGTTCCCGGGGTAGACCTGCTGTCCGCCTCCGGTCCGTGTATTTCAATGGGTATTCCCTGGGGTAGACCTGCTGTCCGCCTCCGGTCCATGTATTTCGATGGCTGTTCCCTGGGTAGACCTACTGTCCGCCTCCGGTCCATGTATTTCAAAGGCTATTCCTGGGTAGACCTGCTGTCTGCCTCCGGTCCATGTATTTCAATGGCTATTCCTGGGTAGACGTGCTGCCCCCCTCCGGGCCTTGCCTTCCAGTGGTGACGCCCTGGGTAGACGTGCTGCCCCCTTCCGGGCCCTGCCTTCCAGTGGCGACGCCCTGGGTAGACCTGCTCTCCGCCTCCGGTTCATTAATTTCAACGCGTATTCCCGGGGTAGACCTGCTGTCCGCCTCCGGTCCATGTATTTCAATGGCTCTTCCCTGGGTAGACCTGCTGTCCGCCTCCGGTCCATGTATTTCGATGGCTGTTCCCTGGGTAGACCTGCTGTCCGCCTCCGGTCCATGTATTTCAATGGCTGTTCCCTGGGGTAGACCTGCTGTCCGCCTCCGGTCCATGTATTTCAAAGGCTATTCCTGGGTAGACCTGCTGTCTGCCTCCGGTCCATGTATTTCAATGGCTATTCCTGGGTAGACGTGCTGCCCCCCTCCGGGCCTTGCCTTCCAGTGGTGACGCCCTGGGTAGACGTGCTGCCCCCTTCCGGGCCTTGCCTTCCAGTGGCGACGCCCTGGGTAGACCTGCTCTCCGCCTCCGGTCCGTGTATTTCAAGGGGTATTCCCCGGGTAGACCTGCTGTCCGCCTCCGGTCCATTTTATTTCAATGGGTATTCCCTGGGTAGACGTGCTGCCCCCCTCCGGGCCTTGCCTTCCAGTGGTGACGCCCTGGGTAGACGTGCTGCCCCCTTCCGGGCCTTGCCTCGCAATGGCGATGCCCTGGGTAGATGTGCTGCGCCCCTCCGGGCCTTGCCTTCCAGTGGCGACGCCCTGGGTAGACCGGCTGTCCGCCTCCGGTCCATTTTATTTCAATGGGTGTTCCCTGGGTAGACCTGCTCTCCGCCTCCGGTTCATTTATTTCAACGCGTATTCCCGGGGTAGACCTGCTGTCCGCCTCCGGTCCATGTATTTCAATGGCTATTCCCTGGGTAGACCTGCTGTCCGCCTCCGGTCCATGTATTTCGATGGCTATTCCCTGGGTAGACCTGCTGTCCGCCTCCGGTCCATGTATTTCGATGGCTGTTCCCTGGGTAGACCTACTGTCCGCCTCCGGTCCATGTATTTCAATGGCTATTCCTGGGTAGACGTGCTGCCCCCCTCCGGGCCTTGCCTTCCAGTGGCGGCGCCCTGGGTAGACGTGCTGCCCCCTTCCGGGCCTTGCCTCGCAATGGCGACGCCCTGGGTAGATGTGCTGCCCCCCTCCGGGCCTTGCCTTCCAGTGGCGACGCCCTGGGTAGACCTGCTGTCCGCCTCCGGTCCATGTATTTCAATGGCTATTCCCTGGGTAGACCTGCTGTCCGCCTCCGGTCCATGTATTTCAATGGCTGTTCCCTGGGGTAGACCTACTGTCCGCCTCCGGTCCATGTATTTCAATGGCTGTTCCCGGGGTAGACCTGCTGTCCGCCTCCGGTCCGTGTATTTCAATGGGTATTCAATGGGGTAGACCTGCTGTCCGCCTCCGGTCCATGTATTTCAATGGCTATTCCCTGGGTAGACCTGCTGTCCGCCTCCGGTCCATGTATTTCGATGGCTGTTCCCTGGGTAGACCTACTGTCCGCCTCCGGTCCATGTATTTCAAAGGCTATTCCTGGGTAGACCTGCTGTCTGCCTCCGGTCCATGTATTTCAATGGCTATTCCTGGGTAGACGTGCTGCCCCCCTCCGGGCCTTGCCTTCCAGTGGCGACGCCCTGGGTAGACGTGCTGCCCCCTTCCGGGCCTTGCCTTCCAGTGGCGACGCCCTGGGTAGACCTGCTCTCCGCCTCCGGTTCATTAATTTCAACGCGTATTCCCGGGGTAGACCTGCTGTCCGCCTCCGGTCCATGTATTTCAATGGCTCTTCCCTGGGTAGACCTGCTGTCCGCCTCCGGTCCATGTATTTCAATGGCTGTTCCCTGGGGTAGACCTACTGTCCGCCTCCGGTCCATGTATTTCAATGGCTGTTCCCGGGGTAGACCTGCTGTCCGCCTCCGGTCCGTGTATTTCAATGGGTATTCCCTGGGGTAGACCTGCTGTCCGCCTCCGGTCCATGTATTTCGATGGCTGTTCCCTGGGTAGACCTACTGTCCGCCTCCGGTCCATGTATTTCAAAGGCTATTCCTGGGTAGACCTGCTGTCTGCCTCCGGTCCATGTATTTCAATGGCTATTCCTGGGTAGACGTGCTGCCCCCCTCCGGGCCTTGCCTTCCAGTGGTGACGCCCTGGGTAGACGTGCTGCCCCCTTCCGGGCCCTGCCTTCCAGTGGCGACGCCCTGGGTAGACCTGCTCTCCGCCTCCGGTTCATTAATTTCAACGCGTATTCCCGGGGTAGACCTGCTGTCCGCCTCCGGTCCATGTATTTCAATGGCTCTTCCCTGGGTAGACCTGCTGTCCGCCTCCGGTCCATGTATTTCGATGGCTGTTCCCTGGGTAGACCTGCTGTCCGCCTCCGGTCCATGTATTTCAATGGCTGTTCCCTGGGGTAGACCTGCTGTCCGCCTCCGGTCCATGTATTTCAAAGGCTATTCCTGGGTAGACCTGCTGTCTGCCTCCGGTCCATGTATTTCAATGGCTATTCCTGGGTAGACGTGCTGCCCCCCTCCGGGCCTTGCCTTCCAGTGGTGACGCCCTGGGTAGACGTGCTGCCCCCTTCCGGGCCTTGCCTTCCAGTGGCGACGCCCTGGGTAGACCTGCTCTCCGCCTCCGGTCCGTGTATTTCAAGGGGTATTCCCCGGGTAGACCTGCTGTCCGCCTCCGGTCCATTTTATTTCAATGGGTATTCCCTGGGTAGACGTGCTGCCCCCCTCCGGGCCTTGCCTTCCAGTGGTGACGCCCTGGGTAGACGTGCTGCCCCCTTCCGGGCCTTGCCTCGCAATGGCGATGCCCTGGGTAGATGTGCTGCGCCCCTCCGGGCCTTGCCTTCCAGTGGCGACGCCCTGGGTAGACCGGCTGTCCGCCTCCGGTCCATTTTATTTCAATGGGTGTTCCCTGGGTAGACCTGCTCTCCGCCTCCGGTTCATTTATTTCAACGCGTATTCCC
Source organism: Delichon dasypus (assembly GCA_037837765.1). NCBI lineage: Eukaryota > Metazoa > Chordata > Aves > Passeriformes > Hirundinidae > Delichon > Delichon dasypus. Next base: position 263,601 of record JBBAXF010000060.1, read on the forward strand.
GGGGTAGACCTGCTGTCCGCCTCCGGTCCATGTATTTCAATGGCTATTCCCTGGGTAGACCTGCTGTCCGCCTCCGGTCCATGTATTTCGATGGCTATTCCCTGGGTAGACCTGCTGTCCGCCTCCGGTCCATGTATTTCGATGGCTGTTCCCTGGGTAGACCTACTGTCCGCCTCCGGTCCATGTATTTCAATGGCTATTCCTGGGTAGACGTGCTGCCCCCCTCCGGGCCTTGCCTTCCAGTGGCGGCGCCCTGGGTAGACGTGCTGCCCCCTTCCGGGCCTTGCCTCGCAATGGCGACGCCCTGGGTAGATGTGCTGCCCCCCTCCGGGCCTTGCCTTCCAGTGGCGACGCCCTGGGTAGACCTGCTGTCCGCCTCCGGTCCATGTATTTCAATGGCTATTCCCTGGGTAGACCTGCTGTCCGCCTCCGGTCCATGTATTTCAATGGCTGTTCCCTGGGGTAGACCTACTGTCCGCCTCCGGTCCATGTATTTCAATGGCTGTTCCCGGGGTAGACCTGCTGTCCGCCTCCGGTCCGTGTATTTCAATGGGTATTCAATGGGGTAGACCTGCTGTCCGCCTCCGGTCCATGTATTTCAATGGCTATTCCCTGGGTAGACCTGCTGTCCGCCTCCGGTCCATGTATTTCGATGGCTGTTCCCTGGGTAGACCTACTGTCCGCCTCCGGTCCATGTATTTCAAAGGCTATTCCTGGGTAGACCTGCTGTCTGCCTCCGGTCCATGTATTTCAATGGCTATTCCTGGGTAGACGTGCTGCCCCCCTCCGGGCCTTGCCTTCCAGTGGCGACGCCCTGGGTAGACGTGCTGCCCCCTTCCGGGCCTTGCCTTCCAGTGGCGACGCCCTGGGTAGACCTGCTCTCCGCCTCTGGTCCGTGTATTTCAAGGGGTATTCCCCGGGTAGACCTGCTGTCCGCCTCCGGTCCATGTATTTCAATGGCTGTTCCCTGGGGTAGACCTACTGTCCGCCTCCGGTCCATGTATTTCAATGGCTGTTCCCGGGGTAGACCTCCTGTCCGCCTCCGGTCCGTGTATTTCAATGGGTATTCAATGGGGTAGACCTGCTGTCCGCCTCCGGTCCATGTATTTCAATGGCTATTCCCTGGGTAGACCTGCTGTCCGCCTCCGGTCCATGTATTTCGATGGCTGTTCCCTGGGTAGACCTGCTGTCCGCCTCCGGTCCATGTATTTCAATGGCTATTCCCTGGGTAGACCTGCTGTCCGCCTCCGGTCCATGTATTTCGATGGCTGTTCCCTGGGTAGACCTGCTGTCCGCCTCCGGTCCATGTATTTCAATGGCTATTCCTGGGTAGACGTGCTGCCCCCTTCTGGGCCTTGCCTCGCAATGGCGACGCCCTGGGTAGATGTGCTGCCCCCCTCCGGGCCTTGCCTTCCAGTGGCGACGCCGTGGGTAGACGTGCTGCCCCCTTCCGGGCCTTGCCTCGCAATGGCGACGCCCTGGGTAGATGTGCTGCCCCCCTCCGGGCGTTGTCTTCCAGTGGCGACGCCCTGGGTAGACCTGCTGTCCGCCTCCGGTCCATGTATTTCAATGGCTATTCCCTGGGTAGACCTGCTGTCCGCCTCCGGTCCATGTATTTCGATGGCTATTCCCGGGGTAGACCTGCTGTCCGCCTCCGGTCCCGGTATTTCAATGGCTGTTCCCGGGGTAGACCTGCTGTCCGCCTCCGGTCCGTGTATTTCAATGGGTATTCCCTGGGTAGACCTACTGTCCGCCTCCGGTCCATGTATTTCAATGGCTATTCCTGGGTAGACGTGCTGCCCCCCTCCGGGCCTTGCCTTCCAGTGGCGACGCCCTGGGTAGACGTGCTGCCCCCTTCCGGGCCTTGCCTCGCAATGGCGACGCCCTGGGTAGATGTGCTGCCCCCCTCCGGGCGTTGACTTCCAGTGGCGACGCCCTGGGTAGACCTGCTGTCCGCCTCCGGTCCATGTATTTCAATGGCTATTCCCTGGGTAGACCTGCTGTCCGCCTCCGGTCCATGTATTTCGATGGCTATTCCCGGGGTAGACCTGCTGTCCGCCTCCGGTCCCGGTATTTCAATGGCTATTCCCGGGGTAGACCTGCTGTCCGCCTCCGGTCCGTGTATTTCAATGGGTATTCCCCGGGTAGACCTGCTGTCCGCCTCCGGTCCATTTTATTTCAATGGGTATTCCCTGGGTAGACCTGCTGTCCGCCTCCGGTCCACGTATTTCAATGGGTATTCCCGGGGTAGACCTGCTGTTCGCCTCCGGTCCATGTATTTCAATGGGTATTCCCTGGGTAGACCTGCTGTCCGCCTCCGGTCCACGTATTTCAATGGCTATTCCCGGGGTAGACCTGCTGTCCGCCTCCGGTCCACGTATTTCAATGGGTATTCCCTGGGTAGACCTGCTGTCCGCCTCCGGTCATTTTATTTCAATGGGTATTCCCGGGGTAGACCTGCTGTCCGCCTCCGGTCCACGTATTTCAATGGGTATTCCGTGGGTAGACCTGCTGTCCGCCTCCGGTCCATTTTATTTCCATGGGTATTCCCGGGGTAGACCTGCTGTCTGCTTCCTAGCCTGGTATCCTGCAGGCTAATCCCTGGGTAGACCTGCTGTCCGCCTCCGGGCAATGTATTAATGGCTCTGCGATGGCAGGTCTACCCGGCTCCGGGCCCGGCCGCAGCCGGCAGCCACGCCCGGCGCCGCCGGCGTGGCGCCCCTGCGTCGGGCGGAGGCGGGGCGAACCGGTCTACCCCGTTCCGGGGCGGCTCCGCGATGGCAGGTCTACCCGGCTCCGGGCCCGGCCGTAGCCGGCAGCCGTGCCCGGCGCCGCCGGCGTGGCGCCCCTGCGTCGGGCGGAGGCGGGGCGAACCGGTCTACCCCGTTCCGGGGCGGCTCCGCGATGGCAGGTCTACCCGGCTCCGGGCCCGGCCGCAGCCGGCAGCCGTGCCCGGCGCCGCCGGCGTGGCGCCCCTGCGTCGGGCGGAGGCGGGGCGAACCGGTCTACCCCGTTCCGGGGCGGCTCCGCGATGGCAGGTCTACCCGGCTCCGGGCCCGGCCGCAGCCGGCAGCCGTGCCCGGTGCTGCCGGCGTGGCGCCCCTGCGTCGGGCGGAGGCGGGGCGAACCGGTCTACCCCGTTCCGGGGCGGCTCCGCGATGGCAGGTCTACCCGGCTCCGGGCCCGGCCACAGCCTGCAGCCGTGCCCGGCGCTGCCGGCGTGGCGCCCCTGCGTCGGGCGGAGGCGGGGCGAACTTCGGCACGGGCCGGGTAGACCTGCTGTCCCCTGCGCTCGCGGAAGTTCACCAAGGGGTCGCTGTTTCTGGCTGCCTCCGGCTATGTCCTCGTAGGAGGCGGCGTGCGCCACTGCGCCGCCCCGGTCGGGTGCGAGTCGTACTCTTGGGGGCGCGCGCGGCCTCGGCCTCGTCTGTACGTATTATGGGAGCGAGCGAGGGGCCGCATCCCCGCAGGCTAGTCCCGTGCCTGTGTCCGAGGCGGATGTGCGGCGGCCGCGCGTGCGGTCGCCGGCGGAAAGAAGCCAGACGAGTGTGCCGAGTTCGATGTGGGGCGAGTCGCGTGACTTCAGTCCCGGTTCCCGTGGTGTAGCGCCCGGTGACTTTGGGTCCGAGGCGCGAGGTGTGTGGCGAGAAGGCTTGCGAGTGTGTCCGGTCCGGCCCGGCTGCTGCCGGCTTCGTGAAGGGCGAGGGCCCTCGTTCTGTTCTCCTTCCCCGTCCCCGCGGGGAGGTGTGGGGGGCGAGGCGGCGGCGCCTCGTCCCTCTTCTGCCCGGCCTTAAGCCGGGGCCCGGTCTTCCCCGGGCGTGTTTTATGGCTGCTGTCCGTGCGTGCGGCGCGGTGGCCGGCAGGGCAAAGGGTGCTCGTTGGGCCGGGGCTCTGTCGTGT
>JBBAXF010000060.1:272500-275000 GCA_037837765.1 Delichon dasypus
CGGCCCGAGTTCTCCCTTTGGGGCTCGGAGGAGGCGGCTCCTTCGGCCCTTTCCCACGCCGGGGAAAAGGGGCCAGGGGGGAGGCTTTGCCGCCCGGCAAAGCCTCGCTCCCGGCCGGGGCCGGCTCCTCGTGCCCAGCGCCGAGGAGCTCCCAGGGCCGGGAGAGCCCCCTCGGCCGGGAGTTCCGGGCCGCGCTTCGGGGCGTGCCGCGCGAGCGCAGCCTCGCCGCCGGGGCCTCTCGGCGGGGTGCGCGGGGTTGTCTCGGCGGCCGGGCCGCGTCCCCCGCGCCGGCGGGGCGGCCCGAGCCGCGGTCGTCCTCTCGGGCGCAGCGCCGGGCTACTGAGGGAAACCCCGGGCCCCGAGACGGATGCCGCGGTGATGGCGGTGGATGTCGGGCGCGCCCCCGCCGGCGGATGCTCCCCCGAGGGCGGCAGTGGGGGAGGCACCCCGGCGGGGCCATTGAGGTCGTTTCCCTCGCCCCAGGGCCAGGTACCTAGCGTGCGGCGTCTCGGCGGTCCTTGACGTTCCCTCGGCGTCGTCAAACGCCGAAGGGGCCGAAAAAGGGCCTGCCGAGGCCCGGGCGGAGGTTTAAAGACTCGGGCGGCGCGGCACGGCGGCGGCGGCGGCGGCGGCGGCAGAGGCGGCGGCGGCGGCGGCCGGCGGCCGGGCGGTGGCGCGGCGCCATTGAGGGGTGTGGAGCTACTCCTACCGATCCCCTGCGGTGGCGTCCGTTGCGACCGGCCGTGCTTGCCGGCGGCCGCCGCCACCGTCGTCGTCGTCGTCGTCCCGTTGGCTGTGCCGCGCCGGGGAGGGGCGCCCTGCCCCCCCCTCTCCGCGGTCCGGTCTCGGCGCAAGAGGCCGCGGCCACGCGGTCGGCCGCGGGGCCGACCCGGCCGCCTCGCATCGGGCGACGCAGGCGGAGAGCGCCTGCTCTCCGCCGCCCTTGGCTAGAGCTGCGGGGTCGGGGCCGCCGGGGCCCGCCGCGCTCGCTCTTTCCTCGGCCGCTGCTGCGGTCTCGCGTGCCGGCGCCGCGTCTCGGCGCGGCCGTGCCTTCTTCCCCTCGACGGCCTTCTCCTCGAACGCACCGGCGGCGCCGCCCGCCGGCCGTCCCTCGGCTCCGACGGCCGGTCCCGGCCGAGGCCCGAGCGCTCGGCGGTCCCTCCGTCGCTGGACGTGCCGGCGAGCGCGGACGACCCCGTGCCGAGCGGCGGCGTCGTCGCTCGGCGAGTGTCCCCCCTCGGGGGACGGCCGGGCCGGACGGCGCCCGCCGTCGCCTGCGGCGGTCCCGGCCCGGGCCCCGCCCGTCGCTTGCCCGTTGCCCTTCCCCGGCCGCGTGCGGGGCCGAAAGGCGAAGGCGTGCCGGGCGGCCGCGGGGGCGCTCCTCCGCCCGGTCTCCGCGTGGAAACGAGGAGAGCGGGCGTTGCCCCCCGGCTCAGCGCCGTGACGCCTTCCACCGGGCGCGTGCCCGCGGAAGGGGCCCCCGACGGTGCCAAGCGGCGGCGGCGGTCCCGGGAGTGCGGCCGCAGGGGCGGCGGGGTCCGCTGCCCGGCATGGCCTCGGGCGCTCGCAATGCCGGCTCGGGACTCGGCGGCGTCCGCCTGCCGGCGCCGGTGGCGGAGCCGCGGCCGCCCGAGGCTCGGGCCCTTCCGGCGGGAGCGGTCCCGCGGGGCGAGGCCGTGTCGGCGAGGCGGTCGTCGCCGCGTGTCGTCTCGGGTGTTGTAAGGCTGCTGGGGAAAGAGGCCGGCCGCGGCGGCGGCGCGGCGGCGCGCTCCGCGAGCCCGCGGGGCGGCGGAGGGGAGAGAGGAGCGCGAGCGGGGGCCGGCTGCCGCGCCCCCGGCTCTTTGCCCACGCGTGGTCTGGTGAAGAGGAAGGCCGGGCGGGCCAGCGCGGCCCCCCCCGCGGTCTGGCGCGTGTCGCGAAGCCTTCCGCGCGGAGGCCGGGCCGAGCCCGGGCGCCTGGGCCGCCTCCGAAGGACGGGCGTCGTTTTGAAGGCGGCGTCTCTCCCCGCCTCGCGGGGGGCGGCGGTCGGGGGTGCGGGCCCCCCTGCCTTCTTGCCGGCCTTGGGAGCTTTTTTTTTTTTTTCTTTCCCCCAACCTTTCTCACCTCCTCCGTTGGTGTGTGCTCGTACGGTTCCGAGCGAGACGCGCGCGCGCCAGCCCGCGGCGTCCTCGCTAGGGGAAAAGAGAAAAAGGGGGGGGCCTGCTCCGCGCGAGCCGGTCCCCGGCCCCTCCGCGCGTGCGGGGTCGGTGCCGAAAGGGCAGACAACTCTTAGCGGTGGATCACTCGGCTCGTGCGTCGATGAAGAACGCAGCTAGCTGCGAGAATTAATGTGAATTGCAGGACACATTGATCATCGACACTTCGAACGCACTTGCGGCCCCGGGTTCCTCCCGGGGCTACGCCTGTCTGAGCGTCGCTTGACGATCAATCGCCGTCCCGGGGGGGGGGGGGGTCACCCCTCCCCGGCGGCGCGGCTGGGGGTTGCCTCGCAGGCCCCGTT
>JBBAXF010000060.1:280000-282500 GCA_037837765.1 Delichon dasypus
GCAGCCTCCCATCCTAAAGGGTCATCCTTAAGAGGAGCCCACAAGAGGGTATGGACTGAAGAGGAAGAGGCTCTCTTGAGACAATTGGTGGTGAAGTACGCTGGTAGCAAGAACATCAATCAGTTAATAATGGAGCACATACCATCAAAGACGGCCAAGCAGATAAGTGATAAGCGACGCCTGTTGGTGAAAGGTCCCTCAGTGGAGGTCCATCTTGTAGAGAGCGTCGCAAAAGGGGAAGAGCAGCCTCCCCAATCTGCCGAAGGCCCAAAAGAGGGACCCTTAAAACTCCATTATTTGGATGCCATCAAACTGAGTCTATCGGCTGGCAGAGTCACCAGTTGCCAGGAGGGCTTCAAGAAAATAATAGAGGGATATGATCCGCAGGTGGTGGTAAATGAGGTTTATGAGAAGTTTCGGGATAGTCTGATGAGGCTTGGCCCAAAACCCAGTGGTCCGAAGTCTCAAAGGTCACGTGGTCGCGATGCATCCAAGGTTACCACCAAATGGATGCAGAAAAGGGCTAAAAGACGGTGGCAATATCTCCGTTACCAGCGACTGTTTCAGTTTCAAAGAGGACGGTTGGCACGTGTTATCTTGGATAACACGGAAGCCCTGCAATGCCAGATACCATCTGACATTGTCCACAATGCGTTTCAGGCGAGATGGGAAGCATCTGGTCGTTTTATGGGTCTTGAAACTTTTCCCGTATACCGGGATGCAGATAACACCATGTTTCAGGACCTGATTACTGAGAAAGAGATTGATAAGAACGTGAAGGAAATGCGTAAATCCTCCGCTCCAGGGCCGGATAGGATCACTCTGGGTCACATTATTAAAGTGGACCCTAAGTTTTCCTGGTTGAAAGAGATCTTCAACCTGTGGCTCTTAACCGGAACAGTTCCCGATGCACTTCGGGACTGCAGGACAGTTTTGATACCCAAGTCTACAGATGTCGAGAGACTTGGTGATATCAATAACTGGAGGCCTATCACCATTGCATCTATGGTGTTTAGGTTGTTCTCCAGGATCGCTACGGCGAGGCTGGTTCGTGCATGCCCCATCAACCCCAGGCAACGGGGGTTTATTTGTGCATCTGGTTGTTCTGAGAACTTGAAGCTGTTTCAGCTTCTCGTTAAATGTGCAAAACAGCAGCACCGAGATCTGGGGGTCGTATTTGTGGACATTGCCAAGGCTTTTGACACTGTGTGTCATCAGCATATCCTTGAGGGTCTAGTTAAGAGGGGGGTGGATCCCCACATTGTCCATCTGGTAGGTGAGATGTACAAAAACATCACAACGTACATCGTCACCAAGAAAGTGAAAACAGACCCAATTAACATCTGTTCCGGTGTCAAGCAGGGTGACCCGATGTCACCAGTGTTGTTCAATCTAGCACTCGACCCCCTCTTGTGTAAACTTGAAGCAGAGGGAAAAGGATTCCATCATGGAGGGTTTCAAATTTCGGCCATGGCCTTTGCAGATGACTTGGTGCTACTGAGCGATTCTTGGGAAGGCATGCGACATAACATCCAAATCCTGGAGACCTTTTGTGAGCTTACCGGTCTCCAGACTCAAGGGGAGAAATGCCACGGTTTTTACATCAAACCGACAAAGGACTCGTATACCATCAATGACTGTCCTGCTTGGCAGATTAAGGGGACTCCCCTTAACATGATCGACCCAGGGAGCTCAGAAAAATATCTTGGCATCCAAATTGACCCATGGGTGGGCTTTGCTGATACAGACTTATCCAAGAAGCTTGAGGAGTGGCTCCAACGGATTGGAGACGCACCACTTAAGCCTTTTCAGAAGGTAGATATACTCAGAACTTATACCATCTCGAGACTGATATATCTGGCCGACCATACCGAAGTAACAGCTGGGCTTCTCGAAGCCCTTGACCTGTCAATAAGGAGAGCGGTCAAGGAGTGGCTTCATTTACCATCAAGTACATGTGATGCCATCTTGTATTCGAAGTTTAAAGATGGGGGGCTTGGACTCATCAAATTGGCGGCGCTTATACCAAGCATTCAGGCGCGAAGATTGCATAGATTGGCTCAATCTTCGGATGGTACTCTGGTTTCATTCTTGAAAGGTGAACATCTTGAGAGAATACATGAAAAATTATGGTTGCGAGCTGGAGGAGTTAGGGAGGCCATCCCGCAGATTTGGGATCCTATCCCTGAGACAGAAATGGATACAGGAGAGGAAGCCTTGTCGGAGTGGGAGGCTCCCCGTTCCAGGATCCACCTTCCAAAACCGTGTGATTGGAGGAAGGTGGAATTCAATAAATGGAAACAGCTGGTTACCCAGGGCCATGGAATTGCAAATTTCGAGAATGATAACATCAGTAACGGTTGGTTGGTGCATTACCGCAGTATCCCTCACAGGAAACATATAACTGCACTACAATTAAGAGCGAATGTCTACCCCACACGTGAATTTCTGGCAAGGGGTAGACACGAGTGCTACGTAAGATCTTGTAGGCACTGTGGAG
>JBBAXF010000060.1:287500-412500 GCA_037837765.1 Delichon dasypus
CCTCCGGTCCATGTATTTCGATGGCTGTTCCCTGGGTAGACCTACTGTCCGCCTCCGGTCCATGTATTTCAATGGCTATTCCTGGGTAGACGTGCTGCCCCCCTCCGGGCCTTGCCTTCCAGTGGCGGCGCCCTGGGTAGACGTGCTGCCCCCTTCCGGGCCTTGCCTCGCAATGGCGACGCCCTGGGTAGATGTGCTGCCCCCCTCCGGGCCTTGCCTTCCAGTGGCGACGCCCTGGGTAGACCTGCTGTCCGCCTCCGGTCCATGTATTTCAATGGCTATTCCCTGGGTAGACCTGCTGTCCGCCTCCGGTCCATGTATTTCAATGGCTGTTCCCTGGGGTAGACCTACTGTCCGCCTCCGGTCCATGTATTTCAATGGCTGTTCCCTGGGGTAGACCTGCTGTCCGCCTCCGGTCCGTGTATTTCAATGGGTATTCAATGGGGTAGACCTGCTGTCCGCCTCCGGTCCATGTATTTCAATGGCTATTCCCTGGGTAGACCTGCTGTCCGCCTCCGGTCCATGTATTTCGATGGCTGTTCCCTGGGTAGACCTACTGTCCGCCTCCGGTCCATGTATTTCAAAGGCTATTCCTGGGTAGACCTGCTGTCTGCCTCCGGTCCATGTATTTCAATGGCTATTCCTGGGTAGACGTGCTGCCCCCCTCCGGGCCTTGCCTTCCAGTGGCGACGCCCTGGGTAGACGTGCTGCCCCCTTCCGGGCCTTGCCTTCCAGTGGCGACGCCCTGGGTAGACCTGCTCTCCGCCTCTGGTCCGTGTATTTCAAGGGGTATTCCCCGGGTAGACCTGCTGTCCGCCTCCGGTCCATTTTATTTCAATGGGTATTCCCTGGGTAGACGTGCTGCCCCCCTCCGGGCCTTGCCTTCCAGTGGTGACGCCCTGGGTAGACGTGCTGCCCCCTTCCGGGCCTTGCCTCGCAATGGCGATGCCCTGGGTAGATGTGCTGCGCCCCTCCGGGCCTTGCCTTCCAGTGGCGACGCCCTGGGTAGACCGGCTGTCCGCCTCCGGTCCATTTTATTTCAATGGGTGTTCCCTGGGTAGACCTGCTCTCCGCCTCCGGTTCATTTATTTCAACGCGTATTCCCGGGGTAGACCTGCTGTCCGCCTCCGGTCCATGTATTTCAATGGCTATTCCCTGGGTAGACCTGCTGTCCGCCTCCGGTCCATGTATTTCAATGGCTATTCCCTGGGTAGACCTGCTGTCCGCCTCCGGTCCATGTATTTCGATGGCTGTTCCCTGGGTAGACCTACTGTCCGCCTCCGGTCCATGTATTTCAATGGCTATTCCTGGGTAGACGTGCTGCCCCCCTCCGGGCCTTGCCTTCCAGTGGCGGCGCCCTGGGTAGACGTGCTGCCCCCTTCCGGGCCTTGCCTCGCAATGGCGACGCCCTGGGTAGATGTGCTGCCCCCCTCCGGGCCTTGCCTTCCAGTGGCGACGCCCTGGGTAGACCTGCTGTCCGCCTCCGGTCCATGTATTTCAATGGCTATTCCCTGGGTAGACCTGCTGTCCGCCTCCGGTCCATGTATTTCAATGGCTGTTCCCTGGGGTAGACCTACTGTCCGCCTCCGGTCCATGTATTTCAATGGCTGTTCCCGGGGTAGACCTGCTGTCCGCCTCCGGTCCGTGTATTTCAATGGGTATTCAATGGGGTAGACCTGCTGTCCGCCTCCGGTCCATGTATTTCAATGGCTATTCCCTGGGTAGACCTGCTGTCCGCCTCCGGTCCATGTATTTCGATGGCTGTTCCCTGGGTAGACCTACTGTCCGCCTCCGGTCCATGTATTTCAAAGGCTATTCCTGGGTAGACCTGCTGTCTGCCTCCGGTCCATGTATTTCAATGGCTATTCCTGGGTAGACGTGCTGCCCCCCTCCGGGCCTTGCCTTCCAGTGGCGACGCCCTGGGTAGACGTGCTGCCCCCTTCCGGGCCTTGCCTTCCAGTGGCGACGCCCTGGGTAGACCTGCTCTCCGCCTCCGGTTCATTAATTTCAACGCGTATTCCCGGGGTAGACCTGCTGTCCGCCTCCGGTCCATGTATTTCAATGGCTCTTCCCTGGGTAGACCTGCTGTCCGCCTCCGGTCCATGTATTTCAATGGCTGTTCCCTGGGGTAGACCTACTGTCCGCCTCCGGTCCATGTATTTCAATGGCTGTTCCCGGGGTAGACCTGCTGTCCGCCTCCGGTCCGTGTATTTCAATGGGTATTCCCTGGGGTAGACCTGCTGTCCGCCTCCGGTCCATGTATTTCGATGGCTGTTCCCTGGGTAGACCTACTGTCCGCCTCCGGTCCATGTATTTCAAAGGCTATTCCTGGGTAGACCTGCTGTCTGCCTCCGGTCCATGTATTTCAATGGCTATTCCTGGGTAGACGTGCTGCCCCCCTCCGGGCCTTGCCTTCCAGTGGTGACGCCCTGGGTAGACGTGCTGCCCCCTTCCGGGCCCTGCCTTCCAGTGGCGACGCCCTGGGTAGACCTGCTCTCCGCCTCCGGTTCATTAATTTCAACGCGTATTCCCGGGGTAGACCTGCTGTCCGCCTCCGGTCCATGTATTTCAATGGCTCTTCCCTGGGTAGACCTGCTCTCCGCCTCCGGTCCATGTATTTCGATGGCTGTTCCCTGGGTAGACCTGCTGTCCGCCTCCGGTCCATGTATTTCAATGGCTGTTCCCTGGGGTAGACCTGCTGTCCGCCTCCGGTCCATGTATTTCAATGGCTGTTCCCTGGGGTAGACCTACTGTCCGCCTCCGGTCCATGTATTTCAATGGCTGTTCCCGGGGTAGACCTGCTGTCCGCCTCCGGTCCGTGTATTTCAATGGGTATTCCCTGGGGTAGACCTGCTGTCCGCCTCCGGTCCATGTATTTCGATGGCTGTTCCCTGGGTAGACCTACTGTCCGCCTCCGGTCCATGTATTTCAAAGGCTATTCCTGGGTAGACCTGCTGTCTGCCTCCGGTCCATGTATTTCAATGGCTATTCCTGGGTAGACGTGCTGCCCCCCTCCGGGCCTTGCCTTCCAGTGGTGACGCCCTGGGTAGACGTGCTGCCCCCTTCCGGGCCCTGCCTTCCAGTGGCGACGCCCTGGGTAGACCTGCTCTCCGCCTCCGGTTCATTAATTTCAACGCGTATTCCCGGGGTAGACCGGCTGTCCGCCTCCGGTCCATTTTATTTCAATGGGTGTTCCCTGGGTAGACCTGCTCTCCGCCTCCGGTTCATTTATTTCAACGCGTATTCCCGGGGTAGACCTGCTGTCCGCCTCCGGTCCATGTATTTCAATGGCTATTCCCTGGGTAGACCTGCTGTCCGCCTCCGGTCCATGTATTTCAAAGGCTATTCCTGGGTAGACCTGCTGTCTGCCTCCGGTCCATGTATTTCGATGGCTGTTCCCTGGGTAGACCTACTGTCCGCCTCCGGTCCATGTATTTCAATGGCTATTCCTGGGTAGACGTGCTGCCCCCCTCCGGGCCTTGCCTTCCAGTGGCGGCGCCCTGGGTAGACGTGCTGCCCCCTTCCGGGCCTTGCCTCGCAATGGCGACGCCCTGGGTAGATGTGCTGCCCCCCTCCGGGCCTTGCCTTCCAGTGGCGACGCCCTGGGTAGACCTGCTGTCCGCCTCCGGTCCATGTATTTCAATGGCTATTCCCTGGGTAGACCTGCTGTCCGCCTCCGGTCCATGTATTTCAATGGCTGTTCCCTGGGGTAGACCTACTGTCCGCCTCCGGTCCATGTATTTCAATGGCTGTTCCCGGGGTAGACCTGCTGTCCGCCTCCGGTCCGTGTATTTCAATGGGTATTCAATGGGGTAGACCTGCTGTCCGCCTCCGGTCCATGTATTTCAATGGCTATTCCCTGGGTAGACCTGCTGTCCGCCTCCGGTCCATGTATTTCGATGGCTGTTCCCTGGGTAGACCTACTGTCCGCCTCCGGTCCATGTATTTCAAAGGCTATTCCTGGGTAGACCTGCTGTCTGCCTCCGGTCCATGTATTTCAATGGCTATTCCTGGGTAGACGTGCTGCCCCCCTCCGGGCCTTGCCTTCCAGTGGCGACGCCCTGGGTAGACGTGCTGCCCCCTTCCGGGCCTTGCCTTCCAGTGGCGACGCCCTGGGTAGACCTGCTCTCCGCCTCTGGTCCGTGTATTTCAAGGGGTATTCCCCGGGTAGACCTGCTGTCCGCCTCCGGTCCATTTTATTTCAATGGGTATTCCCTGGGTAGACGTGCTGCCCCCCTCCGGGCCTTGCCTTCCAGTGGTGACGCCCTGGGTAGACGTGCTGCCCCCTTCCGGGCCTTGCCTCGCAATGGCGATGCCCTGGGTAGATGTGCTGCGCCCCTCCGGGCCTTGCCTTCCAGTGGCGACGCCCTGGGTAGACCGGCTGTCCGCCTCCGGTCCATTTTATTTCAATGGGTGTTCCCTGGGTAGACCTGCTCTCCGCCTCCGGTTCATTTATTTCAACGCGTATTCCCGGGGTAGACCTGCTGTCCGCCTCCGGTCCATGTATTTCAATGGCTATTCCCTGGGTAGACCTGCTGTCCGCCTCCGGTCCATGTATTTCGATGGCTATTCCCTGGGTAGACCTGCTGTCCGCCTCCGGTCCATGAATTTCGATGGCTGTTCCCTGGGTAGACCTACTGTCCGCCTCCGGTCCATGTATTTCAATGGCTATTCCTGGGTAGACGTGCTGCCCCCCTCCGGGCCTTGCCTTCCAGTGGCGGCGCCCTGGGTAGACGTGCTGCCCCCTTCCGGGCCTTGCCTCGCAATGGCGACGCCCTGGGTAGATGTGCTGCCCCCCTCCGGGCCTTGCCTTCCAGTGGCGACGCCCTGGGTAGACCTGCTGTCCGCCTCCGGTCCATGTATTTCAATGGCTATTCCCTGGGTAGACCTGCTGTCCGCCTCCGGTCCATGTATTTCAATGGCTGTTCCCTGGGGTAGACCTACTGTCCGCCTCCGGTCCATGTATTTCAATGGCTGTTCCCGGGGTAGACCTGCTGTCCGCCTCCGGTCCGTGTATTTCAATGGGTATTCAATGGGGTAGACCTGCTGTCCGCCTCCGGTCCATGTATTTCAATGGCTATTCCCTGGGTAGACCTGCTGTCCGCCTCCGGTCCATGTATTTCGATGGCTGTTCCCTGGGTAGACCTACTGTCCGCCTCCGGTCCATGTATTTCAAAGGCTATTCCTGGGTAGACCTGCTGTCTGCCTCCGGTCCATGTATTTCAATGGCTATTCCTGGGTAGACGTGCTGCCCCCCTCCGGGCCTTGCCTTCCAGTGGCGACGCCCTGGGTAGACGTGCTGCCCCCTTCCGGGCCTTGCCTTCCAGTGGCGACGCCCTGGGTAGACCTGCTCTCCGCCTCCGGTTCATTAATTTCAACGCGTATTCCCGGGGTAGACCTGCTGTCCGCCTCCGGTCCATGTATTTCAATGGCTCTTCCCTGGGTAGACCTGCTGTCCGCCTCCGGTCCATGTATTTCAATGGCTGTTCCCTGGGGTAGACCTACTGTCCGCCTCCGGTCCATGTATTTCAATGGCTGTTCCCGGGGTAGACCTGCTGTCCGCCTCCGGTCCGTGTATTTCAATGGGTATTCCCTGGGGTAGACCTGCTGTCCGCCTCCGGTCCATGTATTTCGATGGCTGTTCCCTGGGTAGACCTACTGTCCGCCTCCGGTCCATGTATTTCAAAGGCTATTCCTGGGTAGACCTGCTGTCTGCCTCCGGTCCATGTATTTCAATGGCTATTCCTGGGTAGACGTGCTGCCCCCCTCCGGGCCTTGCCTTCCAGTGGTGACGCCCTGGGTAGACGTGCTGCCCCCTTCCGGGCCTTGCCTTCCAGTGGCGACGCCCTGGGTAGACCTGCTCTCCGCCTCCGGTCCGTGTATTTCAAGGGGTATTCCCCGGGTAGACCTGCTGTCCGCCTCCGGTCCATTTTATTTCAATGGGTATTCCCTGGGTAGACGTGCTGCCCCCCTCCGGGCCTTGCCTTCCAGTGGTGACGCCCTGGGTAGACGTGCTGCCCCCTTCCGGGCCTTGCCTCGCAATGGCGATGCCCTGGGTAGATGTGCTGCGCCCCTCCGGGCCTTGCCTTCCAGTGGCGACGCCCTGGGTAGACCGGCTGTCCGCCTCCGGTCCATTTTATTTCAATGGGTGTTCCCTGGGTAGACCTGCTCTCCGCCTCCGGTTCATTTATTTCAACGCGTATTCCCGGGGTAGACCTGCTGTCCGCCTCCGGTCCATGTATTTCAATGGCTATTCCCTGGGTAGACCTGCTGTCCGCCTCCGGTCCATGTATTTCGATGGCTATTCCCTGGGTAGACCTGCTGTCCGCCTCCGGTCCATGTATTTCGAAGGCTGTTCCCTGGGTAGACCTACTGTCCGCCTCCGGTCCATGTATTTCAATGGCTATTCCTGGGTAGACGTGCTGCCCCCCTCCGGGCCTTGCCTTCCAGTGGCGGCGCCCTGGGTAGACGTGCTGCCCCCTTCCGGGCCTTGCCTCGCAATGGCGACGCCCTGGGTAGATGTGCTGCCCCCCTCCGGGCCTTGCCTTCCAGTGGCGACGCCCTGGGTAGACCTGCTGTCCGCCTCCGGTCCATGTATTTCAATGGCTATTCCCTGGGTAGACCTGCTGTCCGCCTCCGGTCCATGTATTTCAATGGCTGTTCCCTGGGGTAGACCTACTGTCCGCCTCCGGTCCATGTATTTCAATGGCTGTTCCCGGGGTAGACCTGCTGTCCGCCTCCGGTCCGTGTATTTCAATGGGTATTCAATGGGGTAGACCTGCTGTCCGCCTCCGGTCCATGTATTTCAATGGCTATTCCCTGGGTAGACCTGCTGTCCGCCTCCGGTCCATGTATTTCGATGGCTGTTCCCTGGGTAGACCTACTGTCCGCCTCCGGTCCATGTATTTCAAAGGCTATTCCTGGGTAGACCTGCTGTCTGCCTCCGGTCCATGTATTTCAATGGCTATTCCTGGGTAGACGTGCTGCCCCCCTCCGGGCCTTGCCTTCCAGTGGCGACGCCCTGGGTAGACGTGCTGCCCCCTTCCGGGCCTTGCCTTCCAGTGGCGACGCCCTGGGTAGACCTGCTCTCCGCCTCTGGTCCGTGTATTTCAAGGGGTATTCCCCGGGTAGACCTGCTGTCCGCCTCCGGTCCATTTTATTTCAATGGGTATTCCCTGGGTAGACGTGCTGCCGCCCTCCGGGCCTTGCCTTCCAGTGGTGACGCCCTGGGTAGACGTGCTGCCCCCTTCCGGGCCTTGCCTCGCAATGGCGATGCCCTGGGTAGATGTGCTGCGCCCCTCCGGGCCTTGCCTTCCAGTGGCGACGCCCTGGGTAGACTGGCTGTCCGCCTCCAGTCCATTTTATTTCAATGGGTGTTCCCTGGGTAGACCTGCTCTCCGCCTCCGGTTCATTTATTTCAACGCGTATTCCCGGGGTAGACCTGCTGTCCGCCTCCGGTCCATGTATTTCAATGGCTATTCCCTGGGTAGACCTGCTGTCCGCCTCCGGTCCATGTATTTCGATGGCTATTCCCTGGGTAGACCTGCTGTCCGCCTCCGGCCCATGTATTTCGATGGCTGTTCCCTGGGTAGACCTACTGTCCGCCTCCGGTCCATGTATTTCAATGGCTATTCCTGGGTAGACGTGCTGCCCCCCTCCGGGCCTTGCCTTCCAGTGGCGGCGCCCTGGGTAGACGTGCTGCCCCCTTCCGGGCCTTGCCTCGCAATGGCGACGCCCTGGGTAGATGTGCTGCCCCCCTCCGGGCCTTGCCTTCCAGTGGCGACGCCCTGGGTAGACCTGCTGTCCGCCTCCGGTCCATGTATTTCAATGGCTATTCCCTGGGTAGACCTGCTGTCCGCCTCCGGTCCATGTATTTCAATGGCTGTTCCCTGGGGTAGACCTACTGTCCGCCTCCGGTCCATGTATTTCAATGGCTGTTCCCGGGGTAGACCTGCTGTCCGCCTCCGGTCCGTGTATTTCAATGGCTGTTCCCTGGGTAGACCTACTGTCCGCCTCCGGTCCATGTATTTCAAAGGCTATTCCTGGGTAGACCTGCTGTCTGCCTCCGGTCCATGTATTTCAATGGCTATTCCTGGGTAGACGTGCTGCCCCCCTCCGGGCCTTGCCTTCCAGTGGCGACGCCCTGGGTAGACGTGCTGCCCCCTTCCGGGCCTTGCCTTCCAGTGGCGACGCCCTGGGTAGACCTGCTCTCCGCCTCCGGTTCATTAATTTCAACGCGTATTCCCGGGGTAGACCTGCTGTCCGCCTCCGGTCCATGTATTTCAATGGCTCTTCCCTGGGTAGACCTGCTGTCCGCCTCCGGTCCATGTATTTCAATGGCTGTTCCCTGGGGTAGACCTACTGTCCGCCTCCGGTCCATGTATTTCAATGGCTGTTCCCGGGGTAGACCTGCTGTCCGCCTCCGGTCCGTGTATTTCAATGGGTATTCCCTGGGGTAGACCTGCTGTCCGCCTCCGGTCCATGTATTTCGATGGCTGTTCCCTGGGTAGACCTACTGTCCGCCTCCGGTCCATGTATTTCAAAGGCTATTCCTGGGTAGACCTGCTGTCTGCCTCCGGTCCATGTATTTCAATGGCTATTCCTGGGTAGACGTGCTGCCCCCCTCCGGGCCTTGCCTTCCAGTGGTGACGCCCTGGGTAGACGTGCTGCCCCCTTCCGGGCCCTGCCTTCCAGTGGCGACGCCCTGGGTAGACCTGCTCTCCGCCTCCGGTTCATTAATTTCAACGCGTATTCCCGGGGTAGACCTGCTGTCCGCCTCCGGTCCATGTATTTCAATGGCTCTTCCCTGGGTAGACCTGCTGTCCGCCTCCGGTCCATGTATTTCGATGGCTGTTCCCTGGGTAGACCTGCTGTCCGCCTCCGGTCCATGTATTTCAATGGCTGTTCCCTGGGGTAGACCTGCTGTCCGCCTCCGGTCCATGTATTTCAAAGGCTATTCCTGGGTAGACCTGCTGTCTGCCTCCGGTCCATGTATTTCAATGGCTATTCCTGGGTAGACGTGCTGCCCCCCTCCGGGCCTTGCCTTCCAGTGGTGACGCCCTGGGTAGACGTGCTGCCCCCTTCCGGGCCTTGCCTTCCAGTGGCGACGCCCTGGGTAGACCTGCTCTCCGCCTCCGGTCCGTGTATTTCAAGGGGTATTCCCCGGGTAGACCTGCTGTCCGCCTCCGGTCCATTTTATTTCAATGGGTATTCCCTGGGTAGACGTGCTGCCCCCCTCCGGGCCTTGCCTTCCAGTGGTGACGCCCTGGGTAGACGTGCTGCCCCCTTCCGGGCCTTGCCTCGCAATGGCGATGCCCTGGGTAGATGTGCTGCGCCCCTCCGGGCCTTGCCTTCCAGTGGCGACGCCCTGGGTAGACCGGCTGTCCGCCTCCGGTCCATTTTATTTCAATGGGTGTTCCCTGGGTAGACCTGCTCTCCGCCTCCGGTTCATTTATTTCAACGCGTATTCCCGGGGTAGACCTGCTGTCCGCCTCCGGTCCATGTATTTCAATGGCTATTCCCTGGGTAGACCTGCTGTCCGCCTCCGGTCCATGTATTTCGATGGCTATTCCCTGGGTAGAACTGCTGTCCGCCTCCGGTCCATGTATTTCGATGGCTGTTCCCTGGGTAGACCTACTGTCCGCCTCCGGTCCATGTATTTCAATGGCTATTCCTGGGTAGACGTGCTGCCCCCCTCCGGGCCTTGCCTTCCAGTGGCGGCGCCCTGGGTAGACGTGCTGCCCCCTTCCGGGCCTTGCCTCGCAATGGCGACGCCCTGGGTAGATGTGCTGCCCCCCTCCGGGCCTTGCCTTCCAGTGGCGACGCCCTGGGTAGACCTGCTGTCCGCCTCCGGTCCATGTATTTCAATGGCTATTCCCTGGGTAGACCTGCTGTCCGCCTCCGGTCCATGTATTTCAATGGCTGTTCCCTGGGGTAGACCTACTGTCCGCCTCCGGTCCATGTATTTCAATGGCTGTTCCCGGGGTAGACCTGCTGTCCGCCTCCGGTCCGTGTATTTCAATGGGTATTCAATGGGGTAGACCTGCTGTCCGCCTCCGGTCCATGTATTTCAATGGCTATTCCCTGGGTAGACCTGCTGTCCGCCTCCGGTCCATGTATTTCGATGGCTGTTCCCTGGGTAGACCTACTGTCCGCCTCCGGTCCATGTATTTCAAAGGCTATTCCTGGGTAGACCTGCTGTCTGCCTCCGGTCCATGTATTTCAATGGCTATTCCTGGGTAGACGTGCTGCCCCCCTCCGGGCCTTGCCTTCCAGTGGCGACGCCCTGGGTAGACGTGCTGCCCCCTTCCGGGCCTTGCCTTCCAGTGGCGACGCCCTGGGTAGACCTGCTCTCCGCCTCTGGTCCGTGTATTTCAAGGGGTATTCCCCGGGTAGACCTGCTGTCCGCCTCCGGTCCATTTTATTTCAATGGGTATTCCCTGGGTAGACGTGCTGCCCCCCTCCGGGCCTTGCCTTCCAGTGGTGACGCCCTGGGTAGACGTGCTGCCCCCTTCCGGGCCTTGCCTCGCAATGGCGATGCCCTGGGTAGATGTGCTGCGCCCCTCCGGGCCTTGCCTTCCAGTGGCGACGCCCTGGGTAGACCGGCTGTCCGCCTCCGGTCCATTTTATTTCAATGGGTGTTCCCTGGGTAGACCTGCTCTCCGCCTCCGGTTCATTTATTTCAACGCGTATTCCCGGGGTAGACCTGCTGTCCGCCTCCGGTCCATGTATTTCAATGGCTATTCCCTGGGTAGACCTGCTGTCCGCCTCCGGTCCATGTATTTCGATGGCTATTCCCTGGGTAGACCTGCTGTCCGCCTCCGGTCCATGTATTTCGATGGCTGTTCCCTGGGTAGACCTACTGTCCGCCTCCGGTCCATGTATTTCGATGGCTATTCCTGGGTAGACGTGCTGCCCCCCTCCGGGCCTTGCCTTCCAGTGGCGGCGCCCTGGGTAGACGTGCTGCCCCCTTCCGGGCCTTGCCTCGCAATGGCGACGCCCTGGGTAGATGTGCTGCCCCCCTCCGGGCCTTGCCTTCCAGTGGCGACGCCCTGGGTAGACCTGCTGTCCGCCTCCGGTCCATGTATTTCAATGGCTATTCCCTGGGTAGACCTGCTGTCCGCCTCCGGTCCATGTATTTCAATGGCTGTTCCCTGGGGTAGACCTACTGTCCGCCTCCGGTCCATGTATTTCAATGGCTGTTCCCGGGGTAGACCTGCTGTCCGCCTCCGGTCCGTGTATTTCAATGGGTATTCAATGGGGTAGACCTGCTGTCCGCCTCCGGTCCATGTATTTCAATGGCTATTCCCTGGGTAGACCTGCTGTCCGCCTCCGGTCCATGTATTTCGATGGCTGTTCCCTGGGTAGACCTACTGTCCGCCTCCGGTCCATGTATTTCAAAGGCTATTCCTGGGTAGACCTGCTGTCTGCCTCCGGTCCATGTATTTCAATGGCTATTCCTGGGTAGACGTGCTGCCCCCCTCCGGGCCTTGCCTTCCAGTGGCGACGCCCTGGGTAGACGTGCTGCCCCCTTCCGGGCCTTGCCTTCCAGTGGCGACGCCCTGGGTAGACCTGCTCTCCGCCTCCGGTTCATTAATTTCAACGCGTATTCCCGGGGTAGACCTGCTGTCCGCCTCCGGTCCATGTATTTCAATGGCTCTTCCCTGGGTAGACCTGCTGTCCGCCTCCGGTCCATGTATTTCAATGGCTGTTCCCTGGGGTAGACCTACTGTCCGCCTCCGGTCCATGTATTTCAATGGCTGTTCCCGGGGTAGACCTGCTGTCCGCCTCCGGTCCGTGTATTTCAATGGGTATTCCCTGGGGTAGACCTGCTGTCCGCCTCCGGTCCATGTATTTCGATGGCTGTTCCCTGGGTAGACCTACTGTCCGCCTCCGGTCCATGTATTTCAAAGGCTATTCCTGGGTAGACCTGCTGTCTGCCTCCGGTCCATGTATTTCAATGGCTATTCCTGGGTAGACGTGCTGCCCCCCTCCGGGCCTTGCCTTCCAGTGGTGACGCCCTGGGTAGACGTGCTGCCCCCTTCCGGGCCCTGCCTTCCAGTGGCGACGCCCTGGGTAGACCTGCTCTCCGCCTCCGGTTCATTAATTTCAACGCGTATTCCCGGGGTAGACCTGCTGTCCGCCTCCGGTCCATGTATTTCAATGGCTCTTCCCTGGGTAGACCTGCTGTCCGCCTCCGGTCCATGTATTTCGATGGCTGTTCCCTGGGTAGACCTGCTGTCCGCCTCCGGTCCATGTATTTCAATGGCTGTTCCCTGGGGTAGACCTGCTGTCCGCCTCCGGTCCATGTATTTCAAAGGCTATTCCTGGGTAGACCTGCTGTCTGCCTCCGGTCCATGTATTTCAATGGCTATTCCTGGGTAGACGTGCTGCCCCCCTCCGGGCCTTGCCTTCCAGTGGTGACGCCCTGGGTAGACGTGCTGCCCCCTTCCGGGCCTTGCCTTCCAGTGGCGACGCCCTGGGTAGACCTGCTCTCCGCCTCTGGTCCGTGTATTTCAAGGGGTATTCCCCGGGTAGACCTGCTGTCCGCCTCCGGTCCATTTTATTTCAATGGGTATTCCCTGGGTAGACGTGCTGCCCCCCTCCGGGCCTTGCCTTCCAGTGGTGACGCCCTGGGTAGACGTGCTGCCCCCTTCCGGGCCTTGCCTCGCAATGGCGATGCCCTGGGTAGATGTGCTGCGCCCCTCCGGGCCTTGCCTTCCAGTGGCGACGCCCTGGGTAGACCGGCTGTCCGCCTCCGGTCCATTTTATTTCAATGGGTGTTCCCTGGGTAGACCTGCTCTCCGCCTCCGGTTCATTTATTTCAACGCGTATTCCCGGGGTAGACCTGCTGTCCGCCTCCGGTCCATGTATTTCAATGGCTATTCCCTGGGTAGACCTGCTGTCCGCCTCCGGTCCATGTATTTCGATGGCTATTCCCTGGGTAGACCTGCTGTCCGCCTCCGGTCCATGTATTTCGATGGCTGTTCCCTGGGTAGACCTACTGTCCGCCTCCGGTCCATGTATTTCAATGGCTATTCCTGGGTAGACGTGCTGCCCCCCTCCGGGCCTTGCCTTCCAGTGGCGGCGCCCTGGGTAGACGTGCTGCCCCCTTCCGGGCCTTGCCTCGCAATGGCGACGCCCTGGGTAGATGTGCTGCCCCCCTCCGGGCCTTGCCTTCCAGTGGCGACGCCCTGGGTAGACCTGCTGTCCGCCTCCGGTCCATGTATTTCAATGGCTATTCCCTGGGTAGACCTGCTGTCCGCCTCCGGTCCATGTATTTCAATGGCTGTTCCCTGGGGTAGACCTACTGTCCGCCTCCGGTCCATGTATTTCAATGGCTGTTCCCGGGGTAGACCTGCTGTCCGCCTCCGGTCCGTGTATTTCAATGGGTATTCAATGGGGTAGACCTGCTGTCCGCCTCCGGTCCATGTATTTCAATGGCTATTCCCTGGGTAGACCTGCTGTCCGCCTCCGGTCCATGTATTTCGATGGCTGTTCCCTGGGTAGACCTACTGTCCGCCTCCGGTCCATGTATTTCAAAGGCTATTCCTGGGTAGACCTGCTGTCTGCCTCCGGTCCATGTATTTCAATGGCTATTCCTGGGTAGACGTGCTGCCCCCCTCCGGGCCTTGCCTTCCAGTGGCGACGCCCTGGGTAGACGTGCTGCCCCCTTCCGGGCCTTGCCTTCCAGTGGCGACGCCCTGGGTAGACCTGCTCTCCGCCTCTGGTCCGTGTATTTCAAGGGGTATTCCCCGGGTAGACCTGCTGTCCGCCTCCGGTCCATTTTATTTCAATGGGTATTCCCTGGGTAGACGTGCTGCCCCCCTCCGGGCCTTGCCTTCCAGTGGTGACGCCCTGGGTAGACGTGCTGCCCCCTTCCGGGCCTTGCCTCGCAATGGCGATGCCCTGGGTAGATGTGCTGCGCCCCTCCGGGCCTTGCCTTCCAGTGGCGACGCCCTGGGTAGACCGGCTGTCCGCCTCCGGTCCATTTTATTTCAATGGGTGTTCCCTGGGTAGACCTGCTCTCCGCCTCCGGTTCATTTATTTCAACGCGTATTCCCGGGGTAGACCTGCTGTCCGCCTCCGGTCCATGTATTTCAATGGCTATTCCCTGGGTAGACCTGCTGTCCGCCTCCGGTCCATGTATTTCGATGGCTATTCCCTGGGTAGACCTGCTGTCCGCCTCCGGTCCATGTATTTCGATGGCTGTTCCCTGGGTAGACCTACTGTCCGCCTCCGGTCCATGTATTTCAATGGCTATTCCTGGGTAGACGTGCTGCCCCCCTCCGGGCCTTGCCTTCCAGTGGCGGCGCCCTGGGTAGACGTGCTGCCCCCTTCCGGGCCTTGCCTCGCAATGGCGACGCCCTGGGTAGATGTGCTGCCCCCCTCCGGGCCTTGCCTTCCAGTGGCGACGCCCTGGGTAGACCTGCTGTCCGCCTCCGGTCCATGTATTTCAATGGCTATTCCCTGGGTAGACCTGCTGTCCGCCTCCGGTCCATGTATTTCAATGGCTGTTCCCTGGGGTAGACCTACTGTCCGCCTCCGGTCCATGTATTTCAATGGCAGTTCCCGGGGTAGACCTGCTGTCCGCCTCCGGTCCGTGTATTTCAATGGGTATTCAATGGGGTAGACCTGCTGTCCGCCTCCGGTCCATGTATTTCAATGGCTATTCCCTGGGTAGACCTGCTGTCCGCCTCCGGTCCATGTATTTCGATGGCTGTTCCCTGGGTAGACCTACTGTCCGCCTCCGGTCCATGTATTTCAAAGGCTATTCCTGGGTAGACCTGCTGTCTGCCTCCGGTCCATGTATTTCAATGGCTATTCCTGGGTAGACGTGCTGCCCCCCTCCGGGCCTTGCCTTCCAGTGGCGACGCCCTGGGTAGACGTGCTGCCCCCTTCCGGGCCTTGCCTTCCAGTGGCGACGCCCTGGGTAGACCTGCTCTCCGCCTCCGGTTCATTAATTTCAACGCGTATTCCCGGGGTAGACCTGCTGTCCGCCTCCGGTCCATGTATTTCAATGGCTCTTCCCTGGGTAGACCTGCTGTCCGCCTCCGGTCCATGTATTTCAATGGCTGTTCCCTGGGGTAGACCTACTGTCCGCCTCCGGTCCATGTATTTCAATGGCTGTTCCCGGGGTAGACCTGCTGTCCGCCTCCGGTCCGTGTATTTCAATGGGTATTCCCTGGGGTAGACCTGCTGTCCGCCTCCGGTCCATGTATTTCGATGGCTGTTCCCTGGGTAGACCTACTGTCCGCCTCCGGTCCATGTATTTCAAAGGCTATTCCTGGGTAGACCTGCTGTCTGCCTCCGGTCCATGTATTTCAATGGCTATTCCTGGGTAGACGTGCTGCCCCCCTCCGGGCCTTGCCTTCCAGTGGTGACGCCCTGGGTAGACGTGCTGCCCCCTTCCGGGCCCTGCCTTCCAGTGGCGACGCCCTGGGTAGACCTGCTCTCCGCCTCCGGTTCATTAATTTCAACGCGTATTCCCGGGGTAGACCTGCTGTCCGCCTCCGGTCCATGTATTTCAATGGCTCTTCCCTGGGTAGACCTGCTGTCCGCCTCCGGTCCATGTATTTCGATGGCTGTTCCCTGGGTAGACCTGCTGTCCGCCTCCGGTCCATGTATTTCAATGGCTGTTCCCTGGGGTAGACCTGCTGTCCGCCTCCGGTCCATGTATTTCAAAGGCTATTCCTGGGTAGACCTGCTGTCTGCCTCCGGTCCATGTATTTCAATGGCTATTCCTGGGTAGACGTGCTGCCCCCCTCCGGGCCTTGCCTTCCAGTGGTGACGCCCTGGGTAGACGTGCTGCCCCCTTCCGGGCCTTGCCTTCCAGTGGCGACGCCCTGGGTAGACCTGCTCTCCGCCTCCGGTCCGTGTATTTCAAGGGGTATTCCCCGGGTAGACCTGCTGTCCGCCTCCGGTCCATTTTATTTCAATGGGTATTCCCTGGGTAGACGTGCTGCCCCCCTCCGGGCCTTGCCTTCCAGTGGTGACGCCCTGGGTAGACGTGCTGCCCCCTTCCGGGCCTTGCCTCGCAATGGCGATGCCCTGGGTAGATGTGCTGCGCCCCTCCGGGCCTTGCCTTCCAGTGGCGACGCCCTGGGTAGACCGGCTGTCCGCCTCCGGTCCATTTTATTTCAATGGGTGTTCCCTGGGTAGACCTGCTCTCCGCCTCCGGTTCATTTATTTCAACGCGTATTCCCGGGGTAGACCTGCTGTCCGCCTCCGGTCCATGTATTTCAATGGCTATTCCCTGGGTAGACCTGCTGTCCGCCTCCGGTCCATGTATTTCGATGGCTATTCCCTGGGTAGACCTGCTGTCCGCCTCCGGTCCATGTATTTCGATGGCTGTTCCCTGGGTAGACCTACTGTCCGCCTCCGGTCCATGTATTTCAATGGCTATTCCTGGGTAGACGTGCTGCCCCCCTCCGGGCCTTGCCTTCCAGTGGCGGCGCCCTGGGTAGACGTGCTGCCCCCTTCCGGGCCTTGCCTCGCAATGGCGACGCCCTGGGTAGATGTGCTGCCCCCCTCCGGGCCTTGCCTTCCAGTGGCGACGCCCTGGGTAGACCTGCTGTCCGCCTCCGGTCCATGTATTTCAATGGCTATTCCCTGGGTAGACCTGCTGTCCGCCTCCGGTCCATGTATTTCAATGGCTGTTCCCTGGGGTAGACCTACTGTCCGCCTCCGGTCCATGTATTTCAATGGCTGTTCCCGGGGTAGACCTGCTGTCCGCCTCCGGTCCGTGTATTTCAATGGGTATTCAATGGGGTAGACCTGCTGTCCGCCTCCGGTCCATGTATTTCAATGGCTATTCCCTGGGTAGACCTGCTGTCCGCCTCCGGTCCATGTATTTCGATGGCTGTTCCCTGGGTAGACCTACTGTCCGCCTCCGGTCCATGTATTTCAAAGGCTATTCCTGGGTAGACCTGCTGTCTGCCTCCGGTCCATGTATTTCAATGGCTATTCCTGGGTAGACGTGCTGCCCCCCTCCGGGCCTTGCCTTCCAGTGGCGACGCCCTGGGTAGACGTGCTGCCCCCTTCCGGGCCTTGCCTTCCAGTGGCGACGCCCTGGGTAGACCTGCTCTCCGCCTCTGGTCCGTGTATTTCAAGGGGTATTCCCCGGGTAGACCTGCTGTCCGCCTCCGGTCCATTTTATTTCAATGGGTATTCCCTGGGTAGACGTGCTGCCCCCCTCCGGGCCTTGCCTTCCAGTGGTGACGCCCTGGGTAGACGTGCTGCCCCCTTCCGGGCCTTGCCTCGCAATGGCGATGCCCTGGGTAGATGTGCTGCGCCCCTCCGGGCCTTGCCTTCCAGTGGCGACGCCCTGGGTAGACCGGCTGTCCGCCTCCGGTCCATTTTATTTCAATGGGTGTTCCCTGGGTAGACCTGCTCTCCGCCTCCGGTTCATTTATTTCAACGCGTATTCCCGGGGTAGACCTGCTGTCCGCCTCCGGTCCATGTATTTCAATGGCTATTCCCTGGGTAGACCTGCTGTCCGCCTCCGGTCCATGTATTTCGATGGCTATTCCCTGGGTAGACCTGCTGTCCGCCTCCGGTCCATGTATTTCGATGGCTGTTCCCTGGGTAGACCTACTGTCCGCCTCCGGTCCATGTATTTCGATGGCTATTCCTGGGTAGACGTGCTGCCCCCCTCCGGGCCTTGCCTTCCAGTGGCGGCGCCCTGGGTAGACGTGCTGCCCCCTTCCGGGCCTTGCCTCGCAATGGCGACGCCCTGGGTAGATGTGCTGCCCCCCTCCGGGCCTTGCCTTCCAGTGGCGACGCCCTGGGTAGACCTGCTGTCCGCCTCCGGTCCATGTATTTCAATGGCTATTCCCTGGGTAGACCTGCTGTCCGCCTCCGGTCCATGTATTTCAATGGCTGTTCCCTGGGGTAGACCTACTGTCCGCCTCCGGTCCATGTATTTCAATGGCTGTTCCCGGGGTAGACCTGCTGTCCGCCTCCGGTCCGTGTATTTCAATGGGTATTCAATGGGGTAGACCTGCTGTCCGCCTCCGGTCCATGTATTTCAATGGCTATTCCCTGGGTAGACCTGCTGTCCGCCTCCGGTCCATGTATTTCGATGGCTGTTCCCTGGGTAGACCTACTGTCCGCCTCCGGTCCATGTATTTCAAAGGCTATTCCTGGGTAGACCTGCTGTCTGCCTCCGGTCCATGTATTTCAATGGCTATTCCTGGGTAGACGTGCTGCCCCCCTCCGGGCCTTGCCTTCCAGTGGCGACGCCCTGGGTAGACGTGCTGCCCCCTTCCGGGCCTTGCCTTCCAGTGGCGACGCCCTGGGTAGACCTGCTCTCCGCCTCCGGTTCATTAATTTCAACGCGTATTCCCGGGGTAGACCTGCTGTCCGCCTCCGGTCCATGTATTTCAATGGCTCTTCCCTGGGTAGACCTGCTGTCCGCCTCCGGTCCATGTATTTCAATGGCTGTTCCCTGGGGTAGACCTACTGTCCGCCTCCGGTCCATGTATTTCAATGGCTGTTCCCGGGGTAGACCTGCTGTCCGCCTCCGGTCCGTGTATTTCAATGGGTATTCCCTGGGGTAGACCTGCTGTCCGCCTCCGGTCCATGTATTTCGATGGCTGTTCCCTGGGTAGACCTACTGTCCGCCTCCGGTCCATGTATTTCAAAGGCTATTCCTGGGTAGACCTGCTGTCTGCCTCCGGTCCATGTATTTCAATGGCTATTCCTGGGTAGACGTGCTGCCCCCCTCCGGGCCTTGCCTTCCAGTGGTGACGCCCTGGGTAGACGTGCTGCCCCCTTCCGGGCCCTGCCTTCCAGTGGCGACGCCCTGGGTAGACCTGCTCTCCGCCTCCGGTTCATTAATTTCAACGCGTATTCCCGGGGTAGACCTGCTGTCCGCCTCCGGTCCATTTTATTTCAATGGGTATTCCCTGGGTAGACCTGCTGTCCGCCTCCGGTCCACGTATTTCAATGGGTATTCCCGGGGTAGACCTGCTGTTCGCCTCCGGTCCATGTATTTCAATGGGTATTCCCTGGGTAGACCTGCTGTCCGCCTCCGGTCCACGTATTTCAATGGCTATTCCCGGGGTAGACCTGCTGTCCGCCTCCGGTCCACGTATTTCAATGGGTATTCCCTGGGTAGACCTGCTGTCCGCCTCCGGTCATTTTATTTCAATGGGTATTCCCGGGGTAGACCTGCTGTCCGCCTCCGGTCCATGTATTTCAATGGCTATTCCCTGGGTAGACCTGCTGTCCGCCTCCGGTCCATGTATTTCGATGGCTGTTCCCTGGGTAGACCTACTGTCCGCCTCCGGTCCATGTATTTCAAAGGCTATTCCTGGGTAGACCTGCTGTCTGCCTCCGGTCCATGTATTTCAATGGCTATTCCTGGGTAGACGTGCTGCCCCCCTCCGGGCCTTGCCTTCCAGTGGCGACGCCCTGGGTAGACGTGCTGCCCCCTTCCGGGCCTTGCCTTCCAGTGGCGACGCCCTGGGTAGACCTGCTCTCCGCCTCTGGTCCGTGTATTTCAAGGGGTATTCCCCGGGTAGACCTGCTGTCCGCCTCCGGTCCATTTTATTTCAATGGGTATTCCCTGGGTAGACGTGCTGCCCCCCTCCGGGCCTTGCCTTCCAGTGGTGACGCCCTGGGTAGACGTGCTGCCCCCTTCCGGGCCTTGCCTCGCAATGGCGATGCCCTGGGTAGATGTGCTGCGCCCCTCCGGGCCTTGCCTTCCAGTGGCGACGCCCTGGGTAGACCGGCTGTCCGCCTCCGGTCCATTTTATTTCAATGGGTGTTCCCTGGGTAGACCTGCTCTCCGCCTCCGGTTCATTTATTTCAACGCGTATTCCCGGGGTAGACCTGCTGTCCGCCTCCGGTCCATGTATTTCAATGGCTATTCCCTGGGTAGACCTGCTGTCCGCCTCCGGTCCATGTATTTCGATGGCTATTCCCTGGGTAGACCTGCTGTCCGCCTCCGGTCCATGTATTTCGATGGCTGTTCCCTGGGTAGACCTACTGTCCGCCTCCGGTCCATGTATTTCGATGGCTATTCCTGGGTAGACGTGCTGCCCCCCTCCGGGCCTTGCCTTCCAGTGGCGGCGCCCTGGGT
The DNA here is from genome assembly GCA_037837765.1 of Delichon dasypus. Lineage (NCBI taxonomy): Eukaryota > Metazoa > Chordata > Aves > Passeriformes > Hirundinidae > Delichon > Delichon dasypus. Next base: position 307,587 of record JBBAXF010000060.1, read on the forward strand.
AGACGTGCTGCCCCCTTCCGGGCCTTGCCTCGCAATGGCGACGCCCTGGGTAGATGTGCTGCCCCCCTCCGGGCCTTGCCTTCCAGTGGCGACGCCCTGGGTAGACCTGCTGTCCGCCTCCGGTCCATGTATTTCAATGGCTATTCCCTGGGTAGACCTGCTGTCCGCCTCCGGTCCATGTATTTCAATGGCTGTTCCCTGGGGTAGACCTACTGTCCGCCTCCGGTCCATGTATTTCAATGGCTGTTCCCGGGGTAGACCTGCTGTCCGCCTCCGGTCCGTGTATTTCAATGGGTATTCAATGGGGTAGACCTGCTGTCCGCCTCCGGTCCATGTATTTCAATGGCTATTCCCTGGGTAGACCTGCTGTCCGCCTCCGGTCCATGTATTTCGATGGCTGTTCCCTGGGTAGACCTACTGTCCGCCTCCGGTCCATGTATTTCAAAGGCTATTCCTGGGTAGACCTGCTGTCTGCCTCCGGTCCATGTATTTCAATGGCTATTCCTGGGTAGACGTGCTTCCCCCTTCTGGGCCTTGCCTCGCAATGGCGACGCCCTGGGTAGATGTGCTGCCCCCCTCCGGGCCTTGCCTTCCAGTGGCGACGCCGTGGGTAGACGTGCTGCCCCCTTCCGGGCCTTGCCTCGCAATGGCGACGCCCTGGGTAGATGTGCTGCCCCCCTCCGGGCGTTGTCTTCCAGTGGCGACGCCCTGGGTAGACCTGCTGTCCGCCTCCGGTCCATGTATTTCAATGGCTATTCCCTGGGTAGACCTGCTGTCCGCCTCCGGTCCATGTATTTCGATGGCTATTCCCGGGGTAGACCTGCTGTCCGCCTCCGGTCCCGGTATTTCAATGGCTGTTCCCGGGGTAGACCTGCTGTCCGCCTCCGGTCCGTGTATTTCAATGGGTATTCCCTGGGTAGACCTACTGTCCGCCTCCGGTCCATGTATTTCAATGGCTATTCCTGGGTAGACGTGCTGCCCCCCTCCGGGCCTTGCCTTCCAGTGGCGACGCCCTGGGTAGACGTGCTGCCCCCTTCCGGGCCTTGCCTCGCAATGGCGACGCCCTGGGTAGATGTGCTGCCCCCCTCCGGGCGTTGACTTCCAGTGGCGACGCCCTGGGTAGACCTGCTGTCCGCCTCCGGTCCATGTATTTCAATGGCTATTCCCTGGGTAGACCTGCTGTCCGCCTCCGGTCCATGTATTTCGATGGCTATTCCCGGGGTAGACCTGCTGTCCGCCTCCGGTCCATGTATTTCAATGGCTATTCCCGGGGTAGACCTGCTGTCCGCCTCCGGTCCGTGTATTTCAATGGGTATTCCCCGGGTAGACCTGCTGTCCGCCTCCGGTCCATTTTATTTCAATGGGTATTCCCTGGGTAGACCTGCTGTCCGCCTCCGGTCCACGTATTTCAATGGGTATTCCCGGGGTAGACCTGCTGTTCGCCTCCGGTCCATGTATTTCAATGGGTATTCCCTGGGTAGACCTGCTGTCCGCCTCCGGTCCACGTATTTCAATGGCTATTCCCGGGGTAGACCTGCTGTCCGCCTCCGGTCCACGTATTTCAATGGGTATTCCCTGGGTAGACCTGCTGTCCGCCTCCGGTCATTTTATTTCAATGGGTATTCCCGGGGTAGACCTGCTGTCCGCCTCCGGTCCATGTATTTCAATGGCTATTCCCTGGGTAGACCTGCTGTCCGCCTCCGGTCCATGTATTTCGATGGCTGTTCCCTGGGTAGACCTACTGTCCGCCTCCGGTCCATGTATTTCAAAGGCTATTCCTGGGTAGACCTGCTGTCTGCCTCCGGTCCATGTATTTCAATGGCTATTCCTGGGTAGACGTGCTGCCCCCCTCCGGGCCTTGCCTTCCAGTGGCGACGCCCTGGGTAGACGTGCTGCCCCCTTCCGGGCCTTGCCTTCCAGTGGCGACGCACTGGGTAGACCTGCTCTCCGCCTCCGGTCCGTGTATTTCAAGGGGTATTCCCCGGGTAGACCTGCTGTCCGCCTCCGGTCCATTTTATTTCAATGGGTATTCCCTGGGTAGACGTGCTGCCCCCCTCCGGGCCTTGCCTTCCAGTGGTGACGCCCTGGGTAGACGTGCTGCCCCCTTCCGGGCCTTGCCTCGCAATGGCGATGCCCTGGGTAGATGTGCTGCGCCCCTCCGGGCCTTGCCTTCCAGTGGCGACGCCCTGGGTAGACCGGCTGTCCGCCTCCGGTCCATTTTATTTCAATGGGTGTTCCCTGGGTAGACCTGCTCTCCGCCTCCGGTTCATTTATTTCAACGCGTATTCCCGGGGTAGACCTGCTGTCCGCCTCCGGTCCATGTATTTCAATGGCTATTCCCTGGGTAGACCTGCTGTCCGCCTCCGGTCCATGTATTTCGATGGCTATTCCCTGGGTAGACCTGCTGTCCGCCTCCGGTCCATGTATTTCGATGGCTGTTCCCTGGGTAGACCTACTGTCCGCCTCCGGTCCATGTATTTCGATGGCTATTCCTGGGTAGACGTGCTGCCCCCCTCCGGGCCTTGCCTTCCAGTGGCGGCGCCCTGGGTAGACGTGCTGCCCCCTTCCGGGCCTTGCCTCGCAATGGCGACGCCCTGGGTAGATGTGCTGCCCCCCTCCGGGCCTTGCCTTCCAGTGGCGACGCCCTGGGTAGACCTGCTGTCCGCCTCCGGTCCATGTATTTCAATGGCTATTCCCTGGGTAGACCTGCTGTCCGCCTCCGGTCCATGTATTTCAATGGCTGTTCCCTGGGGTAGACCTACTGTCCGCCTCCGGTCCATGTATTTCAATGGCTGTTCCCGGGGTAGACCTGCTGTCCGCCTCCGGTCCGTGTATTTCAATGGGTATTCAATGGGGTAGACCTGCTGTCCGCCTCCGGTCCATGTATTTCAATGGCTATTCCCTGGGTAGACCTGCTGTCCGCCTCCGGTCCATGTATTTCGATGGCTGTTCCCTGGGTAGACCTACTGTCCGCCTCCGGTCCATGTATTTCAAAGGCTATTCCTGGGTAGACCTGCTGTCTGCCTCCGGTCCATGTATTTCAATGGCTATTCCTGGGTAGACGTGCTGCCCCCCTCCGGGCCTTGCCTTCCAGTGGCGACGCCCTGGGTAGACGTGCTGCCCCCTTCCGGGCCTTGCCTTCCAGTGGCGACGCCCTGGGTAGACCTGCTCTCCGCCTCTGGTCCGTGTATTTCAAGGGGTATTCCCCGGGTAGACCTGCTGTCCGCCTCCGGTCCATTTTATTTCAATGGGTATTCCCTGGGTAGACGTGCTGCCCCCCTCCGGGCCTTGCCTTCCAGTGGTGACGCCCTGGGTAGACGTGCTGCCCCCTTCCGGGCCTTGCCTCGCAATGGCGATGCCCTGGGTAGATGTGCTGCGCCCCTCCGGGCCTTGCCTTCCAGTGGCGACGCCCTGGGTAGACCGGCTGTCCGCCTCCGGTCCATTTTATTTCAATGGGTGTTCCCTGGGTAGACCTGCTCTCCGCCTCCGGTTCATTTATTTCAACGCGTATTCCCGGGGTAGACCTGCTGTCCGCCTCCGGTCCATGTATTTCAATGGCTATTCCCTGGGTAGACCTGCTGTCCGCCTCCGGTCCATGTATTTCGATGGCTATTCCCTGGGTAGACCTGCTGTCCGCCTCCGGTCCATGTATTTCGATGGCTGTTCCCTGGGTAGACCTACTGTCCGCCTCCGGTCCATGTATTTCAATGGCTATTCCTGGGTAGACGTGCTGCCCCCCTCCGGGCCTTGCCTTCCAGTGGCGGCGCCCTGGGTAGACGTGCTGCCCCCTTCCGGGCCTTGCCTCGCAATGGCGACGCCCTGGGTAGATGTGCTGCCCCCCTCCGGGCCTTGCCTTCCAGTGGCGACGCCCTGGGTAGACCTGCTGTCCGCCTCCGGTCCATGTATTTCAATGGCTGTTCCCTGGGGTAGACCTACTGTCCGCCTCCGGTCCATGTATTTCAATGGCTGTTCCCGGGGTAGACCTGCTGTCCGCCTCCGGTCCGTGTATTTCAATGGGTATTCCCTGGGGTAGACCTGCTGTCCGCCTCCGGTCCATGTATTTCGATGGCTGTTCCCTGGGTAGACCTACTGTCCGCCTCCGGTCCATGTATTTCAATGGCTATTCCTGGGTAGACGTGCTGCCCCCCTCCGGGCCTTGCCTTCCAGTGGCGGCGCCCTGGGTAGACGTGCTGCCCCCTTCCGGGCCTTGCCTCGCAATGGCGACGCCCTGGGTAGATGTGCTGCCCCCCTCCGGGCCTTGCCTTCCAGTGGCGACGCCCTGGGTAGACGTGCTGCCCCCTTCCGGGCCTTGCCTTCCAGTGGCGACGCCCTGGGTAGACCTGCTCTCCGCCTCCGGTTCATTAATTTCAACGCGTATTCCCGGGGTAGACCTGCTGTCCGCCTCCGGTCCATGTATTTCAATGGCTCTTCCCTGGGTAGACCTGCTGTCCGCCTCCGGTCCATGTATTTCAATGGCTGTTCCCTGGGGTAGACCTACTGTCCGCCTCCGGTCCATGTATTTCAATGGCTGTTCCCGGGGTAGACCTGCTGTCCGCCTCCGGTCCGTGTATTTCAATGGGTATTCCCTGGGGTAGACCTGCTGTCCGCCTCCGGTCCATGTATTTCGATGGCTGTTCCCTGGGTAGACCTACTGTCCGCCTCCGGTCCATGTATTTCAAAGGCTATTCCTGGGTAGACCTGCTGTCTGCCTCCGGTCCATGTATTTCAATGGCTATTCCTGGGTAGACGTGCTGCCCCCCTCCGGGCCTTGCCTTCCAGTGGTGACGCCCTGGGTAGACGTGCTGCCCCCTTCCGGGCCCTGCCTTCCAGTGGCGACGCCCTGGGTAGACCTGCTCTCCGCCTCCGGTTCATTAATTTCAACGCGTATTCCCGGGGTAGACCTGCTGTCCGCCTCCGGTCCATGTATTTCAATGGCTCTTCCCTGGGTAGACCTGCTGTCCGCCTCCGGTCCATGTATTTCGATGGCTGTTCCCTGGGTAGACCTGCTGTCCGCCTCCGGTCCATGTATTTCAATGGCTGTTCCCTGGGGTAGACCTGCTGTCCGCCTCCGGTCCATGTATTTCAAAGGCTATTCCTGGGTAGACCTGCTGTCTGCCTCCGGTCCATGTATTTCAATGGCTATTCCTGGGTAGACGTGCTGCCCCCCTCCGGGCCTTGCCTTCCAGTGGTGACGCCCTGGGTAGACGTGCTGCCCCCTTCCGGGCCTTGCCTTCCAGTGGCGACGCCCTGGGTAGACCTGCTCTCCGCCTCTGGTCCGTGTATTTCAAGGGGTATTCCCCGGGTAGACCTGCTGTCCGCCTCCGGTCCATTTTATTTCAATGGGTATTCCCTGGGTAGACGTGCTGCCCCCCTCCGGGCCTTGCCTTCCAGTGGTGACGCCCTGGGTAGACGTGCTGCCCCCTTCCGGGCCTTGCCTCGCAATGGCGATGCCCTGGGTAGATGTGCTGCGCCCCTCCGGGCCTTGCCTTCCAGTGGCGACGCCCTGGGTAGACCGGCTGTCCGCCTCCGGTCCATTTTATTTCAATGGGTGTTCCCTGGGTAGACCTGCTCTCCGCCTCCGGTTCATTTATTTCAACGCGTATTCCCGGGGTAGACCTGCTGTCCGCCTCCGGTCCATGTATTTCAATGGCTATTCCCTGGGTAGACCTGCTGTCCGCCTCCGGTCCATGTATTTCGATGGCTATTCCCTGGGTAGACCTGCTGTCCGCCTCCGGTCCATGAATTTCGATGGCTGTTCCCTGGGTAGACCTACTGTCCGCCTCCGGTCCATGTATTTCAATGGCTATTCCTGGGTAGACGTGCTGCCCCCCTCCGGGCCTTGCCTTCCAGTGGCGGCGCCCTGGGTAGACGTGCTGCCCCCTTCCGGGCCTTGCCTCGCAATGGCGACGCCCTGGGTAGATGTGCTGCCCCCCTCCGGGCCTTGCCTTCCAGTGGCGACGCCCTGGGTAGACCTGCTGTCCGCCTCCGGTCCATGTATTTCAATGGCTATTCCCTGGGTAGACCTGCTGTCCGCCTCCGGTCCATGTATTTCAATGGCTGTTCCCTGGGGTAGACCTACTGTCCGCCTCCGGTCCATGTATTTCAATGGCTGTTCCCGGGGTAGACCTGCTGTCCGCCTCCGGTCCGTGTATTTCAATGGGTATTCAATGGGGTAGACCTGCTGTCCGCCTCCGGTCCATGTATTTCAATGGCTATTCCCTGGGTAGACCTGCTGTCCGCCTCCGGTCCATGTATTTCGATGGCTGTTCCCTGGGTAGACCTACTGTCCGCCTCCGGTCCATGTATTTCAAAGGCTATTCCTGGGTAGACCTGCTGTCTGCCTCCGGTCCATGTATTTCAATGGCTATTCCTGGGTAGACGTGCTGCCCCCCTCCGGGCCTTGCCTTCCAGTGGCGACGCCCTGGGTAGACGTGCTGCCCCCTTCCGGGCCTTGCCTTCCAGTGGCGACGCCCTGGGTAGACCTGCTCTCCGCCTCTGGTCCGTGTATTTCAAGGGGTATTCCCCGGGTAGACCTGCTGTCCGCCTCCGGTCCATTTTATTTCAATGGGTATTCCCTGGGTAGACGTGCTGCCCCCCTCCGGGCCTTGCCTTCCAGTGGTGACGCCCTGGGTAGACGTGCTGCCCCCTTCCGGGCCTTGCCTCGCAATGGCGATGCCCTGGGTAGATGTGCTGCGCCCCTCCGGGCCTTGCCTTCCAGTGGCGACGCCCTGGGTAGACCGGCTGTCCGCCTCCGGTCCATTTTATTTCAATGGGTGTTCCCTGGGTAGACCTGCTCTCCGCCTCCGGTTCATTTATTTCAACGCGTATTCCCGGGGTAGACCTGCTGTCCGCCTCCGGTCCATGTATTTCAATGGCTATTCCCTGGGTAGACCTGCTGTCCGCCTCCGGTCCATGTATTTCGATGGCTATTCCCTGGGTAGACCTGCTGTCCGCCTCCGGTCCATGTATTTCGAAGGCTGTTCCCTGGGTAGACCTACTGTCCGCCTCCGGTCCATGTATTTCAATGGCTATTCCTGGGTAGACGTGCTGCCCCCCTCCGGGCCTTGCCTTCCAGTGGCGGCGCCCTGGGTAGACGTGCTGCCCCCTTCCGGGCCTTGCCTCGCAATGGCGACGCCCTGGGTAGATGTGCTGCCCCCCTCCGGGCCTTGCCTTCCAGTGGCGACGCCCTGGGTAGACCTGCTGTCCGCCTCCGGTCCATGTATTTCAATGGCTATTCCCTGGGTAGACCTGCTGTCCGCCTCCGGTCCATGTATTTCAATGGCTGTTCCCTGGGGTAGACCTACTGTCCGCCTCCGGTCCATGTATTTCAATGGCTGTTCCCGGGGTAGACCTGCTGTCCGCCTCCGGTCCGTGTATTTCAATGGGTATTCAATGGGGTAGACCTGCTGTCCGCCTCCGGTCCATGTATTTCAATGGCTATTCCCTGGGTAGACCTGCTGTCCGCCTCCGGTCCATGTATTTCGATGGCTGTTCCCTGGGTAGACCTACTGTCCGCCTCCGGTCCATGTATTTCAAAGGCTATTCCTGGGTAGACCTGCTGTCTGCCTCCGGTCCATGTATTTCAATGGCTATTCCTGGGTAGACGTGCTGCCCCCCTCCGGGCCTTGCCTTCCAGTGGCGACGCCCTGGGTAGACGTGCTGCCCCCTTCCGGGCCTTGCCTTCCAGTGGCGACGCCCTGGGTAGACCTGCTCTCCGCCTCTGGTCCGTGTATTTCAAGGGGTATTCCCCGGGTAGACCTGCTGTCCGCCTCCGGTCCATTTTATTTCAATGGGTATTCCCTGGGTAGACGTGCTGCCGCCCTCCGGGCCTTGCCTTCCAGTGGTGACGCCCTGGGTAGACGTGCTGCCCCCTTCCGGGCCTTGCCTCGCAATGGCGATGCCCTGGGTAGATGTGCTGCGCCCCTCCGGGCCTTGCCTTCCAGTGGCGACGCCCTGGGTAGACTGGCTGTCCGCCTCCAGTCCATTTTATTTCAATGGGTGTTCCCTGGGTAGACCTGCTCTCCGCCTCCGGTTCATTTATTTCAACGCGTATTCCCGGGGTAGACCTGCTGTCCGCCTCCGGTCCATGTATTTCAATGGCTATTCCCTGGGTAGACCTGCTGTCCGCCTCCGGTCCATGTATTTCGATGGCTATTCCCTGGGTAGACCTGCTGTCCGCCTCCGGCCCATGTATTTCGATGGCTGTTCCCTGGGTAGACCTACTGTCCGCCTCCGGTCCATGTATTTCAATGGCTATTCCTGGGTAGACGTGCTGCCCCCCTCCGGGCCTTGCCTTCCAGTGGCGGCGCCCTGGGTAGACGTGCTGCCCCCTTCCGGGCCTTGCCTCGCAATGGCGACGCCCTGGGTAGATGTGCTGCCCCCCTCCGGGCCTTGCCTTCCAGTGGCGACGCCCTGGGTAGACCTGCTGTCCGCCTCCGGTCCATGTATTTCAATGGCTATTCCCTGGGTAGACCTGCTGTCCGCCTCCGGTCCATGTATTTCAATGGCTGTTCCCTGGGGTAGACCTACTGTCCGCCTCCGGTCCATGTATTTCAATGGCTGTTCCCGGGGTAGACCTGCTGTCCGCCTCCGGTCCGTGTATTTCAATGGCTGTTCCCTGGGTAGACCTACTGTCCGCCTCCGGTCCATGTATTTCAAAGGCTATTCCTGGGTAGACCTGCTGTCTGCCTCCGGTCCATGTATTTCAATGGCTATTCCTGGGTAGACGTGCTGCCCCCCTCCGGGCCTTGCCTTCCAGTGGCGACGCCCTGGGTAGACGTGCTGCCCCCTTCCGGGCCTTGCCTTCCAGTGGCGACGCCCTGGGTAGACCTGCTCTCCGCCTCCGGTTCATTAATTTCAACGCGTATTCCCGGGGTAGACCTGCTGTCCGCCTCCGGTCCATGTATTTCAATGGCTCTTCCCTGGGTAGACCTGCTGTCCGCCTCCGGTCCATGTATTTCAATGGCTGTTCCCTGGGGTAGACCTACTGTCCGCCTCCGGTCCATGTATTTCAATGGCTGTTCCCGGGGTAGACCTGCTGTCCGCCTCCGGTCCGTGTATTTCAATGGGTATTCCCTGGGGTAGACCTGCTGTCCGCCTCCGGTCCATGTATTTCGATGGCTGTTCCCTGGGTAGACCTACTGTCCGCCTCCGGTCCATGTATTTCAAAGGCTATTCCTGGGTAGACCTGCTGTCTGCCTCCGGTCCATGTATTTCAATGGCTATTCCTGGGTAGACGTGCTGCCCCCCTCCGGGCCTTGCCTTCCAGTGGTGACGCCCTGGGTAGACGTGCTGCCCCCTTCCGGGCCCTGCCTTCCAGTGGCGACGCCCTGGGTAGACCTGCTCTCCGCCTCCGGTTCATTAATTTCAACGCGTATTCCCGGGGTAGACCTGCTGTCCGCCTCCGGTCCATGTATTTCAATGGCTCTTCCCTGGGTAGACCTGCTGTCCGCCTCCGGTCCATGTATTTCGATGGCTGTTCCCTGGGTAGACCTGCTGTCCGCCTCCGGTCCATGTATTTCAATGGCTGTTCCCTGGGGTAGACCTGCTGTCCGCCTCCGGTCCATGTATTTCAAAGGCTATTCCTGGGTAGACCTGCTGTCTGCCTCCGGTCCATGTATTTCAATGGCTATTCCTGGGTAGACGTGCTGCCCCCCTCCGGGCCTTGCCTTCCAGTGGTGACGCCCTGGGTAGACGTGCTGCCCCCTTCCGGGCCTTGCCTTCCAGTGGCGACGCCCTGGGTAGACCTGCTCTCCGCCTCCGGTCCGTGTATTTCAAGGGGTATTCCCCGGGTAGACCTGCTGTCCGCCTCCGGTCCATTTTATTTCAATGGGTATTCCCTGGGTAGACGTGCTGCCCCCCTCCGGGCCTTGCCTTCCAGTGGTGACGCCCTGGGTAGACGTGCTGCCCCCTTCCGGGCCTTGCCTCGCAATGGCGATGCCCTGGGTAGATGTGCTGCGCCCCTCCGGGCCTTGCCTTCCAGTGGCGACGCCCTGGGTAGACCGGCTGTCCGCCTCCGGTCCATTTTATTTCAATGGGTGTTCCCTGGGTAGACCTGCTCTCCGCCTCCGGTTCATTTATTTCAACGCGTATTCCCGGGGTAGACCTGCTGTCCGCCTCCGGTCCATGTATTTCAATGGCTATTCCCTGGGTAGACCTGCTGTCCGCCTCCGGTCCATGTATTTCGATGGCTATTCCCTGGGTAGAACTGCTGTCCGCCTCCGGTCCATGTATTTCGATGGCTGTTCCCTGGGTAGACCTACTGTCCGCCTCCGGTCCATGTATTTCAATGGCTATTCCTGGGTAGACGTGCTGCCCCCCTCCGGGCCTTGCCTTCCAGTGGCGGCGCCCTGGGTAGACGTGCTGCCCCCTTCCGGGCCTTGCCTCGCAATGGCGACGCCCTGGGTAGATGTGCTGCCCCCCTCCGGGCCTTGCCTTCCAGTGGCGACGCCCTGGGTAGACCTGCTGTCCGCCTCCGGTCCATGTATTTCAATGGCTATTCCCTGGGTAGACCTGCTGTCCGCCTCCGGTCCATGTATTTCAATGGCTGTTCCCTGGGGTAGACCTACTGTCCGCCTCCGGTCCATGTATTTCAATGGCTGTTCCCGGGGTAGACCTGCTGTCCGCCTCCGGTCCGTGTATTTCAATGGGTATTCAATGGGGTAGACCTGCTGTCCGCCTCCGGTCCATGTATTTCAATGGCTATTCCCTGGGTAGACCTGCTGTCCGCCTCCGGTCCATGTATTTCGATGGCTGTTCCCTGGGTAGACCTACTGTCCGCCTCCGGTCCATGTATTTCAAAGGCTATTCCTGGGTAGACCTGCTGTCTGCCTCCGGTCCATGTATTTCAATGGCTATTCCTGGGTAGACGTGCTGCCCCCCTCCGGGCCTTGCCTTCCAGTGGCGACGCCCTGGGTAGACGTGCTGCCCCCTTCCGGGCCTTGCCTTCCAGTGGCGACGCCCTGGGTAGACCTGCTCTCCGCCTCTGGTCCGTGTATTTCAAGGGGTATTCCCCGGGTAGACCTGCTGTCCGCCTCCGGTCCATTTTATTTCAATGGGTATTCCCTGGGTAGACGTGCTGCCCCCCTCCGGGCCTTGCCTTCCAGTGGTGACGCCCTGGGTAGACGTGCTGCCCCCTTCCGGGCCTTGCCTCGCAATGGCGATGCCCTGGGTAGATGTGCTGCGCCCCTCCGGGCCTTGCCTTCCAGTGGCGACGCCCTGGGTAGACCGGCTGTCCGCCTCCGGTCCATTTTATTTCAATGGGTGTTCCCTGGGTAGACCTGCTCTCCGCCTCCGGTTCATTTATTTCAACGCGTATTCCCGGGGTAGACCTGCTGTCCGCCTCCGGTCCATGTATTTCAATGGCTATTCCCTGGGTAGACCTGCTGTCCGCCTCCGGTCCATGTATTTCGATGGCTATTCCCTGGGTAGACCTGCTGTCCGCCTCCGGTCCATGTATTTCGATGGCTGTTCCCTGGGTAGACCTACTGTCCGCCTCCGGTCCATGTATTTCGATGGCTATTCCTGGGTAGACGTGCTGCCCCCCTCCGGGCCTTGCCTTCCAGTGGCGGCGCCCTGGGTAGACGTGCTGCCCCCTTCCGGGCCTTGCCTCGCAATGGCGACGCCCTGGGTAGATGTGCTGCCCCCCTCCGGGCCTTGCCTTCCAGTGGCGACGCCCTGGGTAGACCTGCTGTCCGCCTCCGGTCCATGTATTTCAATGGCTATTCCCTGGGTAGACCTGCTGTCCGCCTCCGGTCCATGTATTTCAATGGCTGTTCCCTGGGGTAGACCTACTGTCCGCCTCCGGTCCATGTATTTCAATGGCTGTTCCCGGGGTAGACCTGCTGTCCGCCTCCGGTCCGTGTATTTCAATGGGTATTCAATGGGGTAGACCTGCTGTCCGCCTCCGGTCCATGTATTTCAATGGCTATTCCCTGGGTAGACCTGCTGTCCGCCTCCGGTCCATGTATTTCGATGGCTGTTCCCTGGGTAGACCTACTGTCCGCCTCCGGTCCATGTATTTCAAAGGCTATTCCTGGGTAGACCTGCTGTCTGCCTCCGGTCCATGTATTTCAATGGCTATTCCTGGGTAGACGTGCTGCCCCCCTCCGGGCCTTGCCTTCCAGTGGCGACGCCCTGGGTAGACGTGCTGCCCCCTTCCGGGCCTTGCCTTCCAGTGGCGACGCCCTGGGTAGACCTGCTCTCCGCCTCCGGTTCATTAATTTCAACGCGTATTCCCGGGGTAGACCTGCTGTCCGCCTCCGGTCCATGTATTTCAATGGCTCTTCCCTGGGTAGACCTGCTGTCCGCCTCCGGTCCATGTATTTCAATGGCTGTTCCCTGGGGTAGACCTACTGTCCGCCTCCGGTCCATGTATTTCAATGGCTGTTCCCGGGGTAGACCTGCTGTCCGCCTCCGGTCCGTGTATTTCAATGGGTATTCCCTGGGGTAGACCTGCTGTCCGCCTCCGGTCCATGTATTTCGATGGCTGTTCCCTGGGTAGACCTACTGTCCGCCTCCGGTCCATGTATTTCAAAGGCTATTCCTGGGTAGACCTGCTGTCTGCCTCCGGTCCATGTATTTCAATGGCTATTCCTGGGTAGACGTGCTGCCCCCCTCCGGGCCTTGCCTTCCAGTGGTGACGCCCTGGGTAGACGTGCTGCCCCCTTCCGGGCCCTGCCTTCCAGTGGCGACGCCCTGGGTAGACCTGCTCTCCGCCTCCGGTTCATTAATTTCAACGCGTATTCCCGGGGTAGACCTGCTGTCCGCCTCCGGTCCATGTATTTCAATGGCTCTTCCCTGGGTAGACCTGCTGTCCGCCTCCGGTCCATGTATTTCGATGGCTGTTCCCTGGGTAGACCTGCTGTCCGCCTCCGGTCCATGTATTTCAATGGCTGTTCCCTGGGGTAGACCTGCTGTCCGCCTCCGGTCCATGTATTTCAAAGGCTATTCCTGGGTAGACCTGCTGTCTGCCTCCGGTCCATGTATTTCAATGGCTATTCCTGGGTAGACGTGCTGCCCCCCTCCGGGCCTTGCCTTCCAGTGGTGACGCCCTGGGTAGACGTGCTGCCCCCTTCCGGGCCTTGCCTTCCAGTGGCGACGCCCTGGGTAGACCTGCTCTCCGCCTCCGGTCCGTGTATTTCAAGGGGTATTCCCCGGGTAGACCTGCTGTCCGCCTCCGGTCCATTTTATTTCAATGGGTATTCCCTGGGTAGACGTGCTGCCCCCCTCCGGGCCTTGCCTTCCAGTGGTGACGCCCTGGGTAGACGTGCTGCCCCCTTCCGGGCCTTGCCTCGCAATGGCGATGCCCTGGGTAGATGTGCTGCGCCCCTCCGGGCCTTGCCTTCCAGTGGCGACGCCCTGGGTAGACCGGCTGTCCGCCTCCGGTCCATTTTATTTCAATGGGTGTTCCCTGGGTAGACCTGCTCTCCGCCTCCGGTTCATTTATTTCAACGCGTATTCCCGGGGTAGACCTGCTGTCCGCCTCCGGTCCATGTATTTCAATGGCTATTCCCTGGGTAGACCTGCTGTCCGCCTCCGGTCCATGTATTTCGATGGCTATTCCCTGGGTAGACCTGCTGTCCGCCTCCGGTCCATGTATTTCGATGGCTGTTCCCTGGGTAGACCTACTGTCCGCCTCCGGTCCATGTATTTCAATGGCTATTCCTGGGTAGACGTGCTGCCCCCCTCCGGGCCTTGCCTTCCAGTGGCGGCGCCCTGGGTAGACGTGCTGCCCCCTTCCGGGCCTTGCCTCGCAATGGCGACGCCCTGGGTAGATGTGCTGCCCCCCTCCGGGCCTTGCCTTCCAGTGGCGACGCCCTGGGTAGACCTGCTGTCCGCCTCCGGTCCATGTATTTCAATGGCTATTCCCTGGGTAGACCTGCTGTCCGCCTCCGGTCCATGTATTTCAATGGCTGTTCCCTGGGGTAGACCTACTGTCCGCCTCCGGTCCATGTATTTCAATGGCTGTTCCCGGGGTAGACCTGCTGTCCGCCTCCGGTCCGTGTATTTCAATGGGTATTCAATGGGGTAGACCTGCTGTCCGCCTCCGGTCCATGTATTTCAATGGCTATTCCCTGGGTAGACCTGCTGTCCGCCTCCGGTCCATGTATTTCGATGGCTGTTCCCTGGGTAGACCTACTGTCCGCCTCCGGTCCATGTATTTCAAAGGCTATTCCTGGGTAGACCTGCTGTCTGCCTCCGGTCCATGTATTTCAATGGCTATTCCTGGGTAGACGTGCTGCCCCCCTCCGGGCCTTGCCTTCCAGTGGCGACGCCCTGGGTAGACGTGCTGCCCCCTTCCGGGCCTTGCCTTCCAGTGGCGACGCCCTGGGTAGACCTGCTCTCCGCCTCTGGTCCGTGTATTTCAAGGGGTATTCCCCGGGTAGACCTGCTGTCCGCCTCCGGTCCATTTTATTTCAATGGGTATTCCCTGGGTAGACGTGCTGCCCCCCTCCGGGCCTTGCCTTCCAGTGGTGACGCCCTGGGTAGACGTGCTGCCCCCTTCCGGGCCTTGCCTCGCAATGGCGATGCCCTGGGTAGATGTGCTGCGCCCCTCCGGGCCTTGCCTTCCAGTGGCGACGCCCTGGGTAGACCGGCTGTCCGCCTCCGGTCCATTTTATTTCAATGGGTGTTCCCTGGGTAGACCTGCTCTCCGCCTCCGGTTCATTTATTTCAACGCGTATTCCCGGGGTAGACCTGCTGTCCGCCTCCGGTCCATGTATTTCAATGGCTATTCCCTGGGTAGACCTGCTGTCCGCCTCCGGTCCATGTATTTCGATGGCTATTCCCTGGGTAGACCTGCTGTCCGCCTCCGGTCCATGTATTTCGATGGCTGTTCCCTGGGTAGACCTACTGTCCGCCTCCGGTCCATGTATTTCAATGGCTATTCCTGGGTAGACGTGCTGCCCCCCTCCGGGCCTTGCCTTCCAGTGGCGGCGCCCTGGGTAGACGTGCTGCCCCCTTCCGGGCCTTGCCTCGCAATGGCGACGCCCTGGGTAGATGTGCTGCCCCCCTCCGGGCCTTGCCTTCCAGTGGCGACGCCCTGGGTAGACCTGCTGTCCGCCTCCGGTCCATGTATTTCAATGGCTATTCCCTGGGTAGACCTGCTGTCCGCCTCCGGTCCATGTATTTCAATGGCTGTTCCCTGGGGTAGACCTACTGTCCGCCTCCGGTCCATGTATTTCAATGGCAGTTCCCGGGGTAGACCTGCTGTCCGCCTCCGGTCCGTGTATTTCAATGGGTATTCAATGGGGTAGACCTGCTGTCCGCCTCCGGTCCATGTATTTCAATGGCTATTCCCTGGGTAGACCTGCTGTCCGCCTCCGGTCCATGTATTTCGATGGCTGTTCCCTGGGTAGACCTACTGTCCGCCTCCGGTCCATGTATTTCAAAGGCTATTCCTGGGTAGACCTGCTGTCTGCCTCCGGTCCATGTATTTCAATGGCTATTCCTGGGTAGACGTGCTGCCCCCCTCCGGGCCTTGCCTTCCAGTGGCGACGCCCTGGGTAGACGTGCTGCCCCCTTCCGGGCCTTGCCTTCCAGTGGCGACGCCCTGGGTAGACCTGCTCTCCGCCTCCGGTTCATTAATTTCAACGCGTATTCCCGGGGTAGACCTGCTGTCCGCCTCCGGTCCATGTATTTCAATGGCTCTTCCCTGGGTAGACCTGCTGTCCGCCTCCGGTCCATGTATTTCAATGGCTGTTCCCTGGGGTAGACCTACTGTCCGCCTCCGGTCCATGTATTTCAATGGCTGTTCCCGGGGTAGACCTGCTGTCCGCCTCCGGTCCGTGTATTTCAATGGGTATTCCCTGGGGTAGACCTGCTGTCCGCCTCCGGTCCATGTATTTCGATGGCTGTTCCCTGGGTAGACCTACTGTCCGCCTCCGGTCCATGTATTTTAAAGGCTATTCCTGGGTAGACCTGCTGTCTGCCTCCGGTCCATGTATTTCAATGGCTATTCCTGGGTAGACGTGCTGCCCCCCTCCGGGCCTTGCCTTCCAGTGGTGACGCCCTGGGTAGACGTGCTGCCCCCTTCCGGGCCCTGCCTTCCAGTGGCGACGCCCTGGGTAGACCTGCTCTCCGCCTCCGGTTCATTAATTTCAACGCGTATTCCCGGGGTAGACCTGCTGTCCGCCTCCGGTCCATGTATTTCAATGGCTCTTCCCTGGGTAGACCTGCTGTCCGCCTCCGGTCCATGTATTTCGATGGCTGTTCCCTGGGTAGACCTGCTGTCCGCCTCCGGTCCATGTATTTCAATGGCTGTTCCCTGGGGTAGACCTGCTGTCCGCCTCCGGTCCATGTATTTCAAAGGCTATTCCTGGGTAGACCTGCTGTCTGCCTCCGGTCCATGTATTTCAATGGCTATTCCTGGGTAGACGTGCTGCCCCCCTCCGGGCCTTGCCTTCCAGTGGTGACGCCCTGGGTAGACGTGCTGCCCCCTTCCGGGCCTTGCCTTCCAGTGGCGACGCCCTGGGTAGACCTGCTCTCCGCCTCCGGTCCGTGTATTTCAAGGGGTATTCCCCGGGTAGACCTGCTGTCCGCCTCCGGTCCATTTTATTTCAATGGGTATTCCCTGGGTAGACGTGCTGCCCCCCTCCGGGCCTTGCCTTCCAGTGGTGACGCCCTGGGTAGACGTGCTGCCCCCTTCCGGGCCTTGCCTCGCAATGGCGATGCCCTGGGTAGATGTGCTGCGCCCCTCCGGGCCTTGCCTTCCAGTGGCGACGCCCTGGGTAGACCGGCTGTCCGCCTCCGGTCCATTTTATTTCAATGGGTGTTCCCTGGGTAGACCTGCTCTCCGCCTCCGGTTCATTTATTTCAACGCGTATTCCCGGGGTAGACCTGCTGTCCGCCTCCGGTCCATGTATTTCAATGGCTATTCCCTGGGTAGACCTGCTGTCCGCCTCCGGTCCATGTATTTCGATGGCTATTCCCTGGGTAGACCTGCTGTCCGCCTCCGGTCCATGTATTTCGATGGCTGTTCCCTGGGTAGACCTACTGTCCGCCTCCGGTCCATGTATTTCAATGGCTATTCCTGGGTAGACGTGCTGCCCCCCTCCGGGCCTTGCCTTCCAGTGGCGGCGCCCTGGGTAGACGTGCTGCCCCCTTCCGGGCCTTGCCTCGCAATGGCGACGCCCTGGGTAGATGTGCTGCCCCCCTCCGGGCCTTGCCTTCCAGTGGCGACGCCCTGGGTAGACCTGCTGTCCGCCTCCGGTCCATGTATTTCAATGGCTATTCCCTGGGTAGACCTGCTGTCCGCCTCCGGTCCATGTATTTCAATGGCTGTTCCCTGGGGTAGACCTACTGTCCGCCTCCGGTCCATGTATTTCAATGGCTGTTCCCGGGGTAGACCTGCTGTCCGCCTCCGGTCCGTGTATTTCAATGGGTATTCAATGGGGTAGACCTGCTGTCCGCCTCCGGTCCATGTATTTCAATGGCTATTCCCTGGGTAGACCTGCTGTCCGCCTCCGGTCCATGTATTTCGATGGCTGTTCCCTGGGTAGACCTACTGTCCGCCTCCGGTCCATGTATTTCAAAGGCTATTCCTGGGTAGACCTGCTGTCTGCCTCCGGTCCATGTATTTCAATGGCTATTCCTGGGTAGACGTGCTGCCCCCCTCCGGGCCTTGCCTTCCAGTGGCGACGCCCTGGGTAGACGTGCTGCCCCCTTCCGGGCCTTGCCTTCCAGTGGCGACGCCCTGGGTAGACCTGCTCTCCGCCTCTGGTCCGTGTATTTCAAGGGGTATTCCCCGGGTAGACCTGCTGTCCGCCTCCGGTCCATTTTATTTCAATGGGTATTCCCTGGGTAGACGTGCTGCCCCCCTCCGGGCCTTGCCTTCCAGTGGTGACGCCCTGGGTAGACGTGCTGCCCCCTTCCGGGCCTTGCCTCGCAATGGCGATGCCCTGGGTAGATGTGCTGCGCCCCTCCGGGCCTTGCCTTCCAGTGGCGACGCCCTGGGTAGACCGGCTGTCCGCCTCCGGTCCATTTTATTTCAATGGGTGTTCCCTGGGTAGACCTGCTCTCCGCCTCCGGTTCATTTATTTCAACGCGTATTCCCGGGGTAGACCTGCTGTCCGCCTCCGGTCCATGTATTTCAATGGCTATTCCCTGGGTAGACCTGCTGTCCGCCTCCGGTCCATGTATTTCGATGGCTATTCCCTGGGTAGACCTGCTGTCCGCCTCCGGTCCATGTATTTCGATGGCTGTTCCCTGGGTAGACCTACTGTCCGCCTCCGGTCCATGTATTTCGATGGCTATTCCTGGGTAGACGTGCTGCCCCCCTCCGGGCCTTGCCTTCCAGTGGCGGTGCCCTGGGTAGACGTGCTGCCCCCTTCCGGGCCTTGCCTCGCAATGGCGACGCCCTGGGTAGATGTGCTGCCCCCCTCCGGGCCTTGCCTTCCAGTGGCGACGCCCTGGGTAGACCTGCTGTCCGCCTCCGGTCCATGTATTTCAATGGCTATTCCCTGGGTAGACCTGCTGTCCGCCTCCGGTCCATGTATTTCAATGGCTGTTCCCTGGGGTAGACCTACTGTCCGCCTCCGGTCCATGTATTTCAATGGCTGTTCCCGGGGTAGACCTGCTGTCCGCCTCCGGTCCGTGTATTTCAATGGGTATTCAATGGGGTAGACCTGCTGTCCGCCTCCGGTCCATGTATTTCAATGGCTATTCCCTGGGTAGACCTGCTGTCCGCCTCCGGTCCATGTATTTCGATGGCTGTTCCCTGGGTAGACCTACTGTCCGCCTCCGGTCCATGTATTTCAAAGGCTATTCCTGGGTAGACCTGCTGTCTGCCTCCGGTCCATGTATTTCAATGGCTATTCCTGGGTAGACGTGCTGCCCCCCTCCGGGCCTTGCCTTCCAGTGGCGACGCCCTGGGTAGACGTGCTGCCCCCTTCCGGGCCTTGCCTTCCAGTGGCGACGCCCTGGGTAGACCTGCTCTCCGCCTCCGGTTCATTAATTTCAACGCGTATTCCCGGGGTAGACCTGCTGTCCGCCTCCGGTCCATGTATTTCAATGGCTCTTCCCTGGGTAGACCTGCTGTCCGCCTCCGGTCCATGTATTTCAATGGCTGTTCCCTGGGGTAGACCTACTGTCCGCCTCCGGTCCATGTATTTTTCCCGGGGTAGACCTGCTGTCCGCCTCCGGTCCGTGTATTTCAATGGGTATTCCCTGGGGTAGACCTGCTGTCCGCCTCCGGTCCATGTATTTCGATGGCTGTTCCCTGGGTAGACCTACTGTCCGCCTCCGGTCCATGTATTTCAAAGGCTATTCCTGGGTAGACCTGCTGTCTGCCTCCGGTCCATGTATTTCAATGGCTATTCCTGGGTAGACGTGCTGCCCCCCTCCGGGCCTTGCCTTCCAGTGGTGACGCCCTGGGTAGACGTGCTGCCCCCTTCCGGGCCCTGCCTTCCAGTGGCGACGCCCTGGGTAGACCTGCTCTCCGCCTCCGGTTCATTAATTTCAACGCGTATTCCCGGGGTAGACCTGCTGTCCGCCTCCGGTCCATGTATTTCAATGGCTCTTCCCTGGGTAGACCTGCTGTCCGCCTCCGGTCCATGTATTTCGATGGCTGTTCCCTGGGTAGACCTGCTGTCCGCCTCCGGTCCATGTATTTCAATGGCTGTTCCCTGGGGTAGACCTGCTGTCCGCCTCCGGTCCATGTATTTCAAAGGCTATTCCTGGGTAGACCTGCTGTCTGCCTCCGGTCCATGTATTTCAATGGCTATTCCTGGGTAGACGTGCTGCCCCCCTCCGGGCCTTGCCTTCCAGTGGTGACGCCCTGGGTAGACGTGCTGCCCCCTTCCGGGCCTTGCCTTCCAGTGGCGACGCCCTGGGTAGACCTGCTCTCCGCCTCCGGTCCGTGTATTTCAAGGGGTATTCCCCGGGTAGACCTGCTGTCCGCCTCCGGTCCATTTTATTTCAATGGGTATTCCCTGGGTAGACGTGCTGCCCCCCTCCGGGCCTTGCCTTCCAGTGGTGACGCCCTGGGTAGACGTGCTGCCCCCTTCCGGGCCTTGCCTCGCAATGGCGATGCCCTGGGTAGATGTGCTGCGCCCCTCCGGGCCTTGCCTTCCAGTGGCGACGCCCTGGGTAGACCGGCTGTCCGCCTCCGGTCCATTTTATTTCAATGGGTGTTCCCTGGGTAGACCTGCTCTCCGCCTCCGGTTCATTTATTTCAACGCGTATTCCCGGGGTAGACCTGCTGTCCGCCTCCGGTCCATGTATTTCAATGGCTATTCCCTGGGTAGACCTGCTGTCCGCCTCCGGTCCATGTATTTCGATGGCTATTCCCTGGGTAGACCTGCTGTCCGCCTCCGGTCCATGTATTTCGATGGCTGTTCCCTGGGTAGACCTACTGTCCGCCTCCGGTCCATGTATTTCAATGGCTATTCCTGGGTAGACGTGCTGCCCCCCTCCGGGCCTTGCCTTCCAGTGGCGGCGCCCTGGGTAGACGTGCTGCCCCCTTCCGGGCCTTGCCTCGCAATGGCGACGCCCTGGGTAGATGTGCTGCCCCCCTCCGGGCCTTGCCTTCCAGTGGCGACGCCCTGGGTAGACCTGCTGTCCGCCTCCGGTCCATGTATTTCAATGGCTATTCCCTGGGTAGACCTGCTGTCCGCCTCCGGTCCATGTATTTCAATGGCTGTTCCCTGGGGTAGACCTACTGTCCGCCTCCGGTCCATGTATTTCAATGGCTGTTCCCGGGGTAGACCTGCTGTCCGCCTCCGGTCCGTGTATTTCAATGGGTATTCAATGGGGTAGACCTGCTGTCCGCCTCCGGTCCATGTATTTCAATGGCTATTCCCTGGGTAGACCTGCTGTCCGCCTCCGGTCCATGTATTTCGATGGCTGTTCCCTGGGTAGACCTACTGTCCGCCTCCGGTCCATGTATTTCAAAGGCTATTCCTGGGTAGACCTGCTGTCTGCCTCCGGTCCATGTATTTCAATGGCTATTCCTGGGTAGACGTGCTGCCCCCCTCCGGGCCTTGCCTTCCAGTGGCGACGCCCTGGGTAGACGTGCTGCCCCCTTCCGGGCCTTGCCTTCCAGTGGCGACGCCCTGGGTAGACCTGCTCTCCGCCTCTGGTCCGTGTATTTCAAGGGGTATTCCCCGGGTAGACCTGCTGTCCGCCTCCGGTCCATTTTATTTCAATGGGTATTCCCTGGGTAGACGTGCTGCCCCCCCTCCGGGCCTTGCCTTCCAGTGGTGACGCCCTGGGTAGACGTGCTGCCCCCTTCCGGGCCTTGCCTCGCAATGGCGATGCCCTGGGTAGATGTGCTGCGCCCCTCCGGGCCTTGCCTTCCAGTGGCGACGCCCTGGGTAGACCGGCTGTCCGCCTCCGGTCCATTTTATTTCAATGGGTGTTCCCTGGGTAGACCTGCTCTCCGCCTCCGGTTCATTTATTTCAACGCGTATTCCCGGGGTAGACCTGCTGTCCGCCTCCGGTCCATGTATTTCAATGGCTATTCCCTGGGTAGACCTGCTGTCCGCCTCCGGTCCATGTATTTCGATGGCTATTCCCTGGGTAGACCTGCTGTCCGCCTCCGGTCCATGTATTTCGATGGCTGTTCCCTGGGTAGACCTACTGTCCGCCTCCGGTCCATGTATTTCAATGGCTATTCCTGGGTAGACGTGCTGCCCCCCTCCGGGCCTTGCCTTCCAGTGGCGGCGCCCTGGGTAGACGTGCTGCCCCCTTCCGGGCCTTGCCTCGCAATGGCGACGCCCTGGGTAGATGTGCTGCCCCCCTCCGGGCCTTGCCTTCCAGTGGCGACGCCCTGGGTAGACCTGCTGTCCGCCTCCGGTCCATGTATTTCAATGGCTATTCCCTGGGTAGACCTGCTGTCCGCCTCCGGTCCATGTATTTCAATGGCTGTTCCCTGGGGTAGACCTACTGTCCGCCTCCGGTCCATGTATTTCAATGGCAGTTCCCGGGGCAGACCTGCTGTCCGCCTCCGGTCCGTGTATTTCAATGGGTATTCAATGGGGTAGACCTGCTGTCCGCCTCCGGTCCATGTATTTCAATGGCTATTCCCTGGGTAGACCTGCTGTCCGCCTCCGGTCCATGTATTTCGATGGCTGTTCCCTGGGTAGACCTACTGTCCGCCTCCGGTCCATGTATTTCAAAGGCTATTCCTGGGTAGACCTGCTGTCTGCCTCCGGTCCATGTATTTCAATGGCTATTCCTGGGTAGACGTGCTGCCCCCCTCCGGGCCTTGCCTTCCAGTGGCGACGCCCTGGGTAGACGTGCTGCCCCCTTCCGGGCCTTGCCTTCCAGTGGCGACGCCCTGGGTAGACCTGCTCTCCGCCTCCGGTTCATTAATTTCAACGCGTATTCCCGGGGTAGACCTGCTGTCCGCCTCCGGTCCATGTATTTCAATGGCTCTTCCCTGGGTAGACCTGCTGTCCGCCTCCGGTCCATGTATTTCAATGGCTGTTCCCTGGGGTAGACCTACTGTCCGCCTCCGGTCCATGTATTTCAATGGCTGTTCCCGGGGTAGACCTGCTGTCCGCCTCCGGTCCGTGTATTTCAATGGGTATTCCCTGGGGTAGACCTGCTGTCCGCCTCCGGTCCATGTATTTCGATGGCTGTTCCCTGGGTAGACCTACTGTCCGCCTCCGGTCCATGTATTTCAAAGGCTATTCCTGGGTAGACCTGCTGTCTGCCTCCGGTCCATGTATTTCAATGGCTATTCCTGGGTAGACGTGCTGCCCCCCTCCGGGCCTTGCCTTCCAGTGGTGACGCCCTGGGTAGACGTGCTGCCCCCTTCCGGGCCTTGCCTTCCAGTGGTGACGCCCTGGGTAGACGTGCTGCCCCCTTCCGGGCCTTGCCTTCCAGTGGCGACGCCCTGGGTAGACCTGCTCTCCGCCTCCGTCCGTGTATTTCAAGGGGTATTCCCCGGGTAGACCTGCTGTCCGCCTCCGGTCCATTTTATTTCAATGGGTATTCCCTGGGTAGACGTGCTGCCCCCCTCCGGGCCTTGCCTTCCAGTGGTGACGCCCTGGGTAGACGTGCTGCCCCCTTCCGGGCCTTGCCTCGCAATGGCGATGCCCTGGGTAGATGTGCTGCGCCCCTCCGGGCCTTGCCTTCCAGTGGCGACGCCCTGGGTAGACCGGCTGTCCGCCTCCGGTCCATTTTATTTCAATGGGTGTTCCCTGGGTAGACCTGCTCTCCGCCTCCGGTTCATTTATTTCAACGCGTATTCCCGGGGTAGACCTGCTGTCCGCCTCCGGTCCATGTATTTCAATGGCTATTCCCTGGGTAGACCTGCTGTCCGCCTCCGGTCCATGTATTTCGATGGCTATTCCCTGGGTAGACCTGCTGTCCGCCTCCGGTCCATGTATTTCGATGGCTGTTCCCTGGGTAGACCTACTGTCCGCCTCCGGTCCATGTATTTCAATGGCTATTCCTGGGTAGACGTGCTGCCCCCCTCCGGGCCTTGCCTTCCAGTGGCGGCGCCCTGGGTAGACGTGCTGCCCCCTTCCGGGCCTTGCCTCGCAATGGCGACGCCCTGGGTAGATGTGCTGCCCCCCTCCGGGCCTTGCCTTCCAGTGGCGACGCCCTGGGTAGACCTGCTGTCCGCCTCCGGTCCATGTATTTCAATGGCTATTCCCTGGGTAGACCTGCTGTCCGCCTCCGGTCCATGTATTTCAATGGCTGTTCCCTGGGGTAGACCTACTGTCCGCCTCCGGTCCATGTATTTCAATGGCTGTTCCCGGGGTAGACCTGCTGTCCGCCTCCGGTCCGTGTATTTCAATGGGTATTCAATGGGGTAGACCTGCTGTCCGCCTCCGGTCCATGTATTTCAATGGCTATTCCCTGGGTAGACCTGCTGTCCGCCTCCGGTCCATGTATTTCGATGGCTGTTCCCTGGGTAGACCTACTGTCCGCCTCCGGTCCATGTATTTCAAAGGCTATTCCTGGGTAGACCTGCTGTCTGCCTCCGGTCCATGTATTTCAATGGCTATTCCTGGGTAGACGTGCTGCCCCCCTCCGGGCCTTGCCTTCCAGTGGCGACGCCCTGGGTAGACGTGCTGCCCCCTTCCGGGCCTTGCCTTCCAGTGGCGACGCCCTGGGTAGACCTGCTCTCCGCCTCTGGTCCGTGTATTTCAAGGGGTATTCCCGGGTAGACCTGCTGTCCGCCTCCGGTCCATTTTATTTCAATGGGTATTCCCTGGGTAGACGTGCTGCCCCCCTCCGGGCCTTGCCTTCCAGTGGTGACGCCCTGGGTAGACGTGCTGCCCCCTTCCGGGCCTTGCCTCGCAATGGCGATGCCCTGGGTAGATGTGCTGCGCCCCTCCGGGCCTTGCCTTCCAGTGGCGACGCCCTGGGTAGACCGGCTGTCCGCCTCCGGTCCATTTTATTTCAATGGGTGTTCCCTGGGTAGACCTGCTCTCCGCCTCCGGTTCATTTATTTCAACGCGTATTCCCGGGGTAGACCTGCTGTCCGCCTCCGGTCCATGTATTTCAATGGCTATTCCCTGGGTAGACCTGCTGTCCGCCTCCGGTCCATGTATTTCGATGGCTATTCCCTGGGTAGACCTGCTGTCCGCCTCCGGTCCATGTATTTCGATGGCTGTTCCCTGGGTAGACCTACTGTCCGCCTCCGGTCCATGTATTTCAATGGCTATTCCTGGGTAGACGTGCTGCCCCCCTCCGGGCCTTGCCTTCCAGTGGCGGCGCCCTGGGTAGACGTGCTGCCCCCTTCCGGGCCTTGCCTCGCAATGGCGACGCCCTGGGTAGATGTGCTGCCCCCCTCCGGGCCTTGCCTTCCAGTGGCGACGCCCTGGGTAGACCTGCTGTCCGCCTCCGGTCCATGTATTTCAATGGCTATTCCCTGGGTAGACCTGCTGTCCGCCTCCGGTCCATGTATTTCAATGGCTGTTCCCTGGGGTAGACCTACTGTCCGCCTCCGGTCCATGTATTTCAATGGCAGTTCCCGGGGCAGACCTGCTGTCCGCCTCCGGTCCGTGTATTTCAATGGGTATTCAATGGGGTAGACCTGCTGTCCGCCTCCGGTCCATGTATTTCAATGGCTATTCCCTGGGTAGACCTGCTGTCCGCCTCCGGTCCATGTATTTCGATGGCTGTTCCCTGGGTAGACCTACTGTCCGCCTCCGGTCCATGTATTTCAAAGGCTATTCCTGGGTAGACCTGCTGTCTGCCTCCGGTCCATGTATTTCAATGGCTATTCCTGGGTAGACGTGCTGCCCCCCTCCGGGCCTTGCCTTCCAGTGGCGACGCCCTGGGTAGACGTGCTGCCCCCTTCCGGGCCTTGCCTTCCAGTGGCGACGCCCTGGGTAGACCTGCTCTCCGCCTCCGGTTCATTAATTTCAACGCGTATTCCCGGGGTAGACCTGCTGTCCGCCTCCGGTCCATGTATTTCAATGGCTCTTCCCTGGGTAGACCTGCTGTCCGCCTCCGGTCCATGTATTTCAATGGCTGTTCCCTGGGGTAGACCTACTGTCCGCCTCCGGTCCATGTATTTCAATGGCTGTTCCCGGGGTAGACCTGCTGTCCGCCTCCGGTCCGTGTATTTCAATGGGTATTCCCTGGGGTAGACCTGCTGTCCGCCTCCGGTCCATGTATTTCGATGGCTGTTCCCTGGGTAGACCTACTGTCCGCCTCCGGTCCATGTATTTCAAAGGCTATTCCTGGGTAGACCTGCTGTCTGCCTCCGGTCCATGTATTTCAATGGCTATTCCTGGGTAGACGTGCTGCCCCCCTCCGGGCCTTGCCTTCCAGTGGTGACGCCCTGGGTAGACGTGCTGCCCCCTTCCGGGCCCTGCCTTCCAGTGGCGACGCCCTGGGTAGACCTGCTCTCCGCCTCCGGTTCATTAATTTCAACGCGTATTCCCGGGGTAGACCTGCTGTCCGCCTCCGGTCCATGTATTTCAATGGCTCTTCCCTGGGTAGACCTGCTGTCCGCCTCCGGTCCATGTATTTCGATGGCTGTTCCCTGGGTAGACCTGCTGTCCGCCTCCGGTCCATGTATTTCAATGGCTGTTCCCTGGGGTAGACCTGCTGTCCGCCTCCGGTCCATGTATTTCAAAGGCTATTCCTGGGTAGACCTGCTGTCTGCCTCCGGTCCATGTATTTCAATGGCTATTCCTGGGTAGACGTGCTGCCCCCCTCCGGGCCTTGCCTTCCAGTGGTGACGCCCTGGGTAGACGTGCTGCCCCCTTCCGGGCCTTGCCTTCCAGTGGCGACGCCCTGGGTAGACCTGCTCTCCGCCTCCGGTCCGTGTATTTCAAGGGGTATTCCCCGGGTAGACCTGCTGTCCGCCTCCGGTCCATTTTATTTCAATGGGTATTCCCTGGGTAGACGTGCTGCCCCCCTCCGGGCCTTGCCTTCCAGTGGTGACGCCCTGGGTAGACGTGCTGCCCCCTTCCGGGCCTTGCCTCGCAATGGCGATGCCCTGGGTAGATGTGCTGCGCCCCTCCGGGCCTTGCCTTCCAGTGGCGACGCCCTGGGTAGACGGCTGTCCGCCTCCGGTCCATTTTATTTCAATGGGTGTTCCCTGGGTAGACCTGCTCTCCGCCTCCGGTTCATTTATTTCAACGCGTATTCCCGGGGTAGACCTGCTGTCCGCCTCCGGTCCATGTATTTCAATGGCTATTCCCTGGGTAGACCTGCTGTCCGCCTCCGGTCCATGTATTTCGATGGCTATTCCCTGGGTAGACCTGCTGTCCGCCTCCGGTCCATGTATTTCGATGGCTGTTCCCTGGGTAGACCTACTGTCCGCCTCCGGTCCATGTATTTCAATGGCTATTCCTGGGTAGACGTGCTGCCCCCCTCCGGGCCTTGCCTTCCAGTGGCGGCGCCCTGGGTAGACGTGCTGCCCCCTTCCGGGCCTTGCCTCGCAATGGCGACGCCCTGGGTAGATGTGCTGCCCCCCTCCGGGCCTTGCCTTCCAGTGGCGACGCCCTGGGTAGACCTGCTGTCCGCCTCCGGTCCATGTATTTCAATGGCTATTCCCTGGGTAGACCTGCTGTCCGCCTCCGGTCCATGTATTTCAATGGCTGTTCCCTGGGGTAGACCTACTGTCCGCCTCCGGTCCATGTATTTCAATGGCTGTTCCCGGGGTAGACCTGCTGTCCGCCTCCGGTCCGTGTATTTCAATGGGTATTCAATGGGGTAGACCTGCTGTCCGCCTCCGGTCCATGTATTTCAATGGCTATTCCCTGGGTAGACCTGCTGTCCGCCTCCGGTCCATGTATTTCGATGGCTGTTCCCTGGGTAGACCTACTGTCCGCCTCCGGTCCATGTATTTCAAAGGCTATTCCTGGGTAGACCTGCTGTCTGCCTCCGGTCCATGTATTTCAATGGCTATTCCTGGGTAGACGTGCTGCCCCCCTCCGGGCCTTGCCTTCCAGTGGCGACGCCCTGGGTAGACGTGCTGCCCCCTTCCGGGCCTTGCCTTCCAGTGGCGACGCCCTGGGTAGACCTGCTCTCCGCCTCTGGTCCGTGTATTTCAAGGGGTATTCCCCGGGTAGACCTGCTGTCCGCCTCCGGTCCATTTTATTTCAATGGGTATTCCCTGGGTAGACGTGCTGCCCCCCTCCGGGCCTTGCCTTCCAGTGGTGACGCCCTGGGTAGACGTGCTGCCCCCTTCCGGGCCTTGCCTCGCAATGGCGATGCCCTGGGTAGATGTGCTGCGCCCCTCCGGGCCTTGCCTTCCAGTGGCGACGCCCTGGGTAGACCGGCTGTCCGCCTCCGGTCCATTTTATTTCAATGGGTGTTCCCTGGGTAGACCTGCTCTCCGCCTCCGGTTCATTTATTTCAACGCGTATTCCCGGGGTAGACCTGCTGTCCGCCTCCGGTCCATGTATTTCAATGGCTATTCCCTGGGTAGACCTGCTGTCCGCCTCCGGTCCATGTATTTCGATGGCTATTCCCTGGGTAGACCTGCTGTCCGCCTCCGGTCCATGTATTTCGATGACTGTTCCCTGGGTAGACCTACTGTCCGCCTCCGGTCCATGTATTTCGATGGCTATTCCTGGGTAGACGTGCTGCCCCCCTCCGGGCCTTGCCTTCCAGTGGCGGCGCCCTGGGTAGACGTGCTGCCCCCTTCCGGGCCTTGCCTCGCAATGGCGACGCCCTGGGTAGATGTGCTGCCCCCCTCCGGGCCTTGCCTTCCAGTGGCGACGCCCTGGGTAGACCTGCTGTCCGCCTCCGGTCCATGTATTTCAATGGCTATTCCCTGGGTAGACCTGCTGTCCGCCTCCGGTCCATGTATTTCAATGGCTGTTCCCTGGGGTAGACCTACTGTCCGCCTCCGGTCCATGTATTTCAATGGCTGTTCCCGGGGTAGACCTGCTGTCCGCCTCCGGTCCGTGTATTTCAATGGGTATTCAATGGGGTAGACCTGCTGTCCGCCTCCGGTCCATGTATTTCAATGGCTATTCCCTGGGTAGACCTGCTGTCCGCCTCCGGTCCATGTATTTCGATGGCTGTTCCCTGGGTAGACCTACTGTCCGCCTCCGGTCCATGTATTTCAAAGGCTATTCCTGGGTAGACCTGCTGTCTGCCTCCGGTCCATGTATTTCAATGGCTATTCCTGGGTAGACGTGCTGCCCCCCTCCGGGCCTTGCCTTCCAGTGGCGACGCCCTGGGTAGACGTGCTGCCCCCTTCCGGGCCTTGCCTTCCAGTGGCGACGCCCTGGGTAGACCTGCTCTCCGCCTCCGGTTCATTAATTTCAACGCGTATTCCCGGGGTAGACCTGCTGTCCGCCTCCGGTCCATGTATTTCAATGGCTCTTCCCTGGGTAGACCTGCTGTCCGCCTCCGGTCCATGTATTTCAATGGCTGTTCCCTGGGGTAGACCTACTGTCCGCCTCCGGTCCATGTATTTCAATGGCTGTTCCCGGGGTAGACCTGCTGTCCGCCTCCGGTCCGTGTATTTCAATGGGTATTCCCTGGGGTAGACCTGCTGTCCGCCTCCGGTCCATGTATTTCGATGGCTGTTCCCTGGGTAGACCTACTGTCCGCCTCCGGTCCATGTATTTCAAAGGCTATTCCTGGGTAGACCTGCTGTATGCCTCCGGTCCATGTATTTCAATGGCTATTCCTGGGTAGACGTGCTGCCCCCCTCCGGGCCTTGCCTTCCAGTGGTGACGCCCTGGGTAGACGTGCTGCCCCCTTCCGGGCCCTGCCTTCCAGTGGCGACGCCCTGGGTAGACCTGCTCTCCGCCTCCGGTTCATTAATTTCAACGCGTATTCCCGGGGTAGACCTGCTGTCCGCCTCCGGTCCATGTATTTCAATGGCTCTTCCCTGGGTAGACCTGCTGTCCGCCTCCGGTCCATGTATTTCGATGGCTGTTCCCTGGGTAGACCTGCTGTCCGCCTCCGGTCCATGTATTTCAATGGCTGTTCCCTGGGGTAGACCTGCTGTCCGCCTCCGGTCCATGTATTTCAAAGGCTATTCCTGGGTAGACCTGCTGTCTGCCTCCGGTCCATGTATTTCAATGGCTATTCCTGGGTAGACGTGCTGCCCCCCTCCGGGCCTTGCCTTCCAGTGGTGACGCCCTGGGTAGACGTGCTGCCCCCTTCCGGGCCTTGCCTTCCAGTGGCGACGCCCTGGGTAGACCTGCTCTCCGCCTCCGGTCCGTGTATTTCAAGGGGTATTCCCCGGGTAGACCTGCTGTCCGCCTCCGGTCCATTTTATTTCAATGGGTATTCCCTGGGTAGACGTGCTGCCCCCCTCCGGGCCTTGCCTTCCAGTGGTGACGCCCTGGGTAGACGTGCTGCCCCCTTCCGGGCCTTGCCTCGCAATGGCGATGCCCTGGGTAGATGTGCTGCGCCCCTCCGGGCCTTGCCTTCCAGTGGCGACGCCCTGGGTAGACCGGCTGTCCGCCTCCGGTCCATTTTATTTCAATGGGTGTTCCCTGGGTAGACCTGCTCTCCGCCTCCGGTTCATTTATTTCAACGCGTATTCCCGGGGTAGACCTGCTGTCCGCCTCCGGTCCATGTATTTCAATGGCTATTCCCTGGGTAGACCTGCTGTCCGCCTCCGGTCCATGTATTTCGATGGCTATTCCCTGGGTAGACCTGCTGTCCGCCTCCGGTCCATGTATTTCGATGGCTGTTCCCTGGGTAGACCTACTGTCCGCCTCCGGTCCATGTATTTCAATGGCTATTCCTGGGTAGACGTGCTGCCCCCCTCCGGGCCTTGCCTTCCAGTGGCGGCGCCCTGGGTAGACGTGCTGCCCCCTTCCGGGCCTTGCCTCGCAATGGCGACGCCCTGGGTAGATGTGCTGCCCCCCTCCGGGCCTTGCCTTCCAGTGGCGACGCCCTGGGTAGACCTGCTGTCCGCCTCCGGTCCATGTATTTCAATGGCTATTCCCTGGGTAGACCTGCTGTCCGCCTCCGGTCCATGTATTTCAATGGCTGTTCCCTGGGGTAGACCTACTGTCCGCCTCCGGTCCATGTATTTCAATGGCTGTTCCCGGGGTAGACCTGCTGTCCGCCTCCGGTCCGTGTATTTCAATGGGTATTCAATGGGGTAGACCTGCTGTCCGCCTCCGGTCCATGTATTTCAATGGCTATTCCCTGGGTAGACCTGCTGTCCGCCTCCGGTCCATGTATTTCGATGGCTGTTCCCTGGGTAGACCTACTGTCCGCCTCCGGTCCATGTATTTCAAAGGCTATTCCTGGGTAGACCTGCTGTCTGCCTCCGGTCCATGTATTTCAATGGCTATTCCTGGGTAGACGTGCTGCCCCCCTCCGGGCCTTGCCTTCCAGTGGCGACGCCCTGGGTAGACGTGCTGCCCCCTTCCGGGCCTTGCCTTCCAGTGGCGACGCCCTGGGTAGACCTGCTCTCCGCCTCCGGTTCATTAATTTCAACGCGTATTCCCGGGGTAGACCTGCTGTCCGCCTCCGGTCCATGTATTTCAATGGCTCTTCCCTGGGTAGACCTGCTGTCCGCCTCCGGTCCATGTATTTCAATGGCTGTTCCCTGGGGTAGACCTACTGTCCGCCTCCGGTCCATGTATTTCAATGGCTGTTCCCGGGGTAGACCTGCTGTCCGCCTCCGGTCCGTGTATTTCAATGGGTATTCCCTGGGGTAGACCTGCTGTCCGCCTCCGGTCCATGTATTTCGATGGCTGTTCCCTGGGTAGACCTACTGTCCGCCTCCGGTCCATGTATTTCAAAGGCTATTCCTGGGTAGACCTGCTGTCTGCCTCCGGTCCATGTATTTCAATGGCTATTCCTGGGTAGACGTGCTGCCCCCCTCCGGGCCTTGCCTTCCAGTGGTGACGCCCTGGGTAGACGTGCTGCCCCCTTCCGGGCCCTGCCTTCCAGTGGCGACGCCCTGGGTAGACCTGCTCTCCGCCTCCGGTTCATTAATTTCAACGCGTATTCCCGGGGTAGACCTGCTGTCCGCCTCCGGTCCATGTATTTCAATGGCTCTTCCCTGGGTAGACCTGCTGTCCGCCTCCGGTCCATGTATTTCGATGGCTGTTCCCTGGGTAGACCTGCTGTCCGCCTCCGGTCCATGTATTTCAATGGCTGTTCCCTGGGGTAGACCTGCTGTCCGCCTCCGGTCCATGTATTTCAAAGGCTATTCCTGGGTAGACCTGCTGCCCCCCTCCGGGCCTTGCCTTCCAGTGGCGGCGCCCTGGGTAGACGTGCTGCCCCCTTCCGGGCCTTGCCTCGCAATGGCGACGCCCTGGGTAGATGTGCTGCCCCCCTCCGGGCCTTGCCTTCCAGTGGCGACGCCCTGGGTAGACCTGCTGTCCGCCTCCGGTCCATGTATTTCAATGGCTATTCCCTGGGTAGACCTGCTGTCCGCCTCCGGTCCATGTATTTCAATGGCTGTTCCCTGGGGTAGACCTACTGTCCGCCTCCGGTCCATGTATTTCAATGGCTGTTCCCGGGGTAGACCTGCTGTCCGCCTCCGGTCCGTGTATTTCAATGGGTATTCAATGGGGTAGACCTGCTGTCCGCCTCCGGTCCATGTATTTCAATGGCTATTCCCTGGGTAGACCTGCTGTCCGCCTCCGGTCCATGTATTTCGATGGCTGTTCCCTGGGTAGACCTACTGTCCGCCTCCGGTCCATGTATTTCAAAGGCTATTCCTGGGTAGACCTGCTGTCTGCCTCCGGTCCATGTATTTCAATGGCTATTCCTGGGTAGACGTGCTGCCCCCCTCCGGGCCTTGCCTTCCAGTGGCGACGCCCTGGGTAGACGTGCTGCCCCCTTCCGGGCCTTGCCTTCCAGTGGCGACGCCCTGGGTAGACCTGCTCTCCGCCTCTGGTCCGTGTATTTCAAGGGGTATTCCCCGGGTAGACCTGCTGTCCGCCTCCGGTCCATTTTATTTCAATGGGTATTCCCTGGGTAGACGTGCTGCCCCCCTCCGGGCCTTGCCTTCCAGTGGTGACGCCCTGGGTAGACGTGCTGCCCCCTTCCGGGCCTTGCCTCGCAATGGCGATGCCCTGGGTAGATGTGCTGCGCCACTCCGGGCCTTGCCTTCCAGTGGCGACGCCCTGGGTAGACCGGCTGTCCGCCTCCGGTCCATTTTATTTCAATGGGTGTTCCCTGGGTAGACCTGCTCTCCGCCTCCGGTTCATTTATTTCAACGCGTATTCCCGGGGTAGACCTGCTGTCCGCCTCCGGTCCATGTATTTCAATGGCTATTCCCTGGGTAGACCTGCTGTCCGCCTCCGGTCCATGTATTTCGATGGCTATTCCCTGGGTAGACCTGCTGTCCGCCTCCGGCCCATGTATTTCGATGGCTGTTCCCTGGGTAGACCTACTGTCCGCCTCCGGTCCATGTATTTCAATGGCTATTCCTGGGTAGACGTGCTGCCCCCCTCCGGGCCTTGCCTTCCAGTGGCGGCGCCCTGGGTAGACGTGCTGCCCCCTTCCGGGCCTTGCCTCGCAATGGCGACGCCCTGGGTAGATGTGCTGCCCCCCTCCGGGCCTTGCCTTCCAGTGGCGACGCCCTGGGTAGACCTGCTGTCCGCCTCCGGTCCATGTATTTCAATGGCTATTCCCTGGGTAGACCTGCTGTCCGCCTCCGGTCCATGTATTTCAATGGCTGTTCCCTGGGGTAGACCTACTGTCCGCCTCCGGTCCATGTATTTCAATGGCTGTTCCCGGGGTAGACCTGCTGTCCGCCTCCGGTCCGTGTATTTCAATGGGTATTCAATGGGGTAGACCTGCTGTCCGCCTCCGGTCCATGTATTTCAATGGCTATTCCCTGGGTAGACCTGCTGTCCGCCTCCGGTCCATGTATTTCGATGGCTGTTCCCTGGGTAGACCTACTGTCCGCCTCCGGTCCATGTATTTCAAAGGCTATTCCTGGGTAGACCTGCTGTCTGCCTCCGGTCCATGTATTTCAATGGCTATTCCTGGGTAGACGTGCTGCCCCCCTCCGGGCCTTGCCTTCCAGTAGCGACGCCCTGGGTAGACGTGCTGCCCCCTTCCGGGCCTTGCCTTCCAGTGGCGACGCCCTGGGTAGACCTGCTCTCCGCCTCTGGTCCGTGTATTTCAAGGGGTATTCCCCGGGTAGACCTGCTGTCCGCCTCCGGTCCATTTTATTTCAATGGGTATTCCCTGGGTAGACGTGCTGCCCCCCTCCGGGCCTTGCCTTCCAGTGGCGACGCCCTGGGTAGATGTGCTGCGCCCCTCCGGGCCTTGCCTTCCAGTGGCGACGCCCTGGGTAGACCGGCTGTCCGCCTCCGGTCCATTTTATTTCAATGGGTGTTCCCTGGGTAGACCTGCTCTCCGCCTCCGGTTCATTTATTTCAACGCGTATTCCCGGGGTAGACCTGCTGTCCGCCTCCGGTCCATGTATTTCAATGGCTATTCCCTGGGTAGACCTGCTGTCCGCCTCCGGTCCATGTATTTCGATGGCTATTCCCTGGGTAGACCTGCTGTCCGCCTCCGGTCCATGTATTTCGATGGCTGTTCCCTGGGTAGACCTACTGTCCGCCTCCGGTCCATGTATTTCAATGGCTATTCCTGGGTAGACGTGCTGCCCCCCTCCGGGCCTTGCCTTCCAGTGGCGGCGCCCTGGGTAGACGTGCTGCCCCCTTCCGGGCCTTGCCTCGCAATGGCGACGCCCTGGGTAGATGTGCTGCCCCCCTCCGGGCCTTGCCTTCCAGTGGCGACGCCCTGGGTAGACCTGCTGTCCGCCTCCGGTCCATGTATTTCAATGGCTATTCCCTGGGTAGACCTGCTGTCCGCCTCCGGTCCATGTATTTCAATGGCTGTTCCCTGGGGTAGACCTACTGTCCGCCTCCGGTCCATGTATTTCAATGGCTGTTCCCGGGGTAGACCTGCTGTCCGCCTCCGGTCCGTGTATTTCAATGGGTATTCAATGGGGTAGACCTGCTGTCCGCCTCCGGTCCATTTTATTTCAATGGGTATTCCCTGGGTAGACGTGCTGCCCCCCTCCGGGCCTTGCCTTCCAGTGGTGACGCCCTGGGTAGACGTGCTGCCCCCTTCCGGGCCTTGCCTCGCAATGGCGATGCCCTGGGTAGATGTGCTGCGCCCCTCCGGGCCTTGCCTTCCAGTGGCGACGCCCTGGGTAGACCGGCTGTCCGCCTCCGGTCCATTTTATTTCAATGGGTGTTCCCTGGGTAGACCTGCTCTCCGCCTCCGGTTCATTTATTTCAACGCGTATTCCCGGGGTAGACCTGCTGTCCGCCTCCGGTCCATGTATTTCAATGGCTATTCCCTGGGTAGACCTGCTGTCCGCCTCCGGTCCATGTATTTCGATGGCTATTCCCTGGGTAGACCTGCTGTCCGCCTCCGGTCCATGTATTTCGATGGCTGTTCCCTGGGTAGACCTACTGTCCGCCTCCGGTCCATGTATTTCAATGGCTATTCCTGGGTAGACGTGCTGCCCCCCTCCGGGCCTTGCCTTCCAGTGGCGGCGCCCTGGGTAGACGTGCTGCCCCCTTCCGGGCCTTGCCTCGCAATGGCGACGCCCTGGGTAGATGTGCTGCCCCCCTCCGGGCCTTGCCTTCCAGTGGCGACGCCCTGGGTAGACCTGCTGTCCGCCTCCGGTCCATGTATTTCAATGGCTATTCCCTGGGTAGACCTGCTGTCCGCCTCCGGTCCATGTATTTCAATGGCTGTTCCCTGGGGTAGACCTACTGTCCGCCTCCGGTCCATGTATTTCAATGGCTGTTCCCGGGGTAGACCTGCTGTCCGCCTCCGGTCCGTGTATTTCAATGGGTATTCAATGGGGTAGACCTGCTGTCCGCCTCCGGTCCATGTATTTCAATGGCTATTCCCTGGGTAGACCTGCTGTCCGCCTCCGGTCCATGTATTTCGATGGCTGTTCCCTGGGTAGACCTACTGTCCGCCTCCGGTCCATGTATTTCAAAGGCTATTCCTGGGTAGACCTGCTGTCTGCCTCCGGTCCATGTATTTCAATGGCTATTCCTGGGTAGACGTGCTGCCCCCCTCCGGGCCTTGCCTTCCAGTGGCGACGCCCTGGGTAGACGTGCTGCCCCCTTCCGGGCCTTGCCTTCCAGTGGCGACGCCCTGGGTAGACCTGCTCTCCGCCTCTGGTCCGTGTATTTCAAGGGGTATTCCCCGGGTAGACCTGCTGTCCGCCTCCGGTCCATTTTATTTCAATGGGTATTCCCTGGGTAGACGTGCTGCCCCCCTCCGGGCCTTGCCTTCCAGTGGTGACGCCCTGGGTAGACGTGCTGCCCCCTTCCGGGCCTTGCCTCGCAATGGCGATGCCCTGGGTAGATGTGCTGCGCCCCTCCGGGCCTTGCCTTCCAGTGGCGACGCCCTGGGTAGACCGGCTGTCCGCCTCCGGTCCATTTTATTTCAATGGGTGTTCCCTGGGTAGACCTGCTCTCCGCCTCCGGTTCATTTATTTCAACGCGTATTCCCGGGGTAGACCTGCTGTCCGCCTCCGGTCCAGGTATTTCAATGGCTATTCCCTGGGTAGACCTGCTGTCCGCCTCCGGTCCATGTATTTCGATGGCTATTCCCTGGGTAGACCTGCTGTCCGCCTCCGGTCCATGTATTTCGATGGCTGTTCCCTGGGTAGACCTACTGTCCGCCTCCGGTCCATGTATTTCGATGGCTATTCCTGGGTAGACGTGCTGCCCCCCTCCGGGCCTTGCCTTCCAGTGGCGGCGCCCTGGGTAGACGTGCTGCCCCCTTCCGGGCCTTGCCTCGCAATGGCGACGCCCTGGGTAGATGTGCTGCCCCCCTCCGGGCCTTGCCTTCCAGTGGCGACGCCCTGGGTAGACCTGCTGTCCGCCTCCGGTCCATGTATTTCAATGGCTATTCCCTGGGTAGACCTGCTGTCCGCCTCCGGTCCATGTATTTCAATGGCTGTTCCCTGGGGTAGACCTACTGTCCGCCTCCGGTCCATGTATTTCAATGGCTGTTCCCGGGGTAGACCTGCTGTCCGCCTCCGGTCCGTGTATTTCAATGGGTATTCAATGGGGTAGACCTGCTGTCCGCCTCCGGTCCATGTATTTCAATGGCTATTCCCTGGGTAGACCTGCTGTCCGCCTCCGGTCCATGTATTTCGATGGCTGTTCCCTGGGTAGACCTACTGTCCGCCTCCGGTCCATGTATTTCAAAGGCTATTCCTGGGTAGACCTGCTGTCTGCCTCCGGTCCATGTATTTCAATGGCTATTCCTGGGTAGACGTGCTGCCCCCCTCCGGGCCTTGCCTTCCAGTGGCGACGCCCTGGGTAGACGTGCTGCCCCCTTCCGGGCCTTGCCTTCCAGTGGCGACGCCCTGGGTAGACCTGCTCTCCGCCTCCGGTTCATTAATTTCAACGCGTATTCCCGGGGTAGACCTGCTGTCCGCCTCCGGTCCATGTATTTCAATGGCTCTTCCCTGGGTAGACCTGCTGTCCGCCTCCGGTCCATGTATTTCAATGGCTGTTCCCTGGGGTAGACCTACTGTCCGCCTCCGGTCCATGTATTTCAATGGCTGTTCCCGGGGTAGACCTGCTGTCCGCCTCCGGTCCGTGTATTTCAATGGGTATTCCCTGGGGTAGACCTGCTGTCCGCCTCCGGTCCATGTATTTCGATGGCTGTTCCCTGGGTAGACCTACTGTCCGCCTCCGGTCCATGTATTTCAAAGGCTATTCCTGGGTAGACCTGCTGTCTGCCTCCGGTCCATGTATTTCAATGGCTATTCCTGGGTAGACGTGCTGCCCCCCTCCGGGCCTTGCCTTCCAGTGGTGACGCCCTGGGTAGACGTGCTGCCCCCTTCCGGGCCCTGCCTTCCAGTGGCGACGCCCTGGGTAGACCTGCTCTCCGCCTCCGGTTCATTAATTTCAACGCGTATTCCCGGGGTAGACCTGCTGTCCGCCTCCGGTCCATGTATTTCAATGGCTCTTCCCTGGGTAGACCTGCTGTCCGCCTCCGGTCCATGTATTTCGATGGCTGTTCCCTGGGTAGACCTGCTGTCCGCCTCCGGTCCATGTATTTCAATGGCTGTTCCCTGGGGTAGACCTGCTGTCCGCCTCCGGTCCATGTATTTCAAAGGCTATTCCTGGGTAGACCTGCTGTCTGCCTCCGGTCCATGTATTTCAATGGCTATTCCTGGGTAGACGTGCTGCCCCCCTCCGGGCCTTGCCTTCCAGTAGCGACGCCCTGGGTAGACGTGCTGCCCCCTTCCGGGCCTTGCCTTCCAGTGGCGACGCCCTGGGTAGACCTGCTCTCCGCCTCTGGTCCGTGTATTTCAAGGGGTATTCCCCGGGTAGACCTGCTGTCCGCCTCCGGTCCATTTTATTTCAATGGGTATTCCCTGGGTAGACGTGCTGCCCCCCTCCGGGCCTTGCCTTCCAGTGGCGACGCCCTGGGTAGATGTGCTGCGCCCCTCCGGGCCTTGCCTTCCAGTGGCGACGCCCTGGGTAGACCGGCTGTCCGCCTCCGGTCCATTTTATTTCAATGGGTGTTCCCTGGGTAGACCTGCTCTCCGCCTCCGGTTCATTTATTTCAACGCGTATTCCCGGGGTA
This sequence comes from Delichon dasypus, assembly GCA_037837765.1. Lineage (NCBI taxonomy): Eukaryota > Metazoa > Chordata > Aves > Passeriformes > Hirundinidae > Delichon > Delichon dasypus. The sequence goes on from JBBAXF010000060.1 coordinate 345,537, forward strand.
GACCTGCTGTCCGCCTCCGGTCCATGTATTTCAATGGCTATTCCCTGGGTAGACCTGCTGTCCGCCTCCGGTCCATGTATTTCGATGGCTATTCCCTGGGTAGACCTGCTGTCCGCCTCCGGTCCATGTATTTCGATGGCTGTTCCCTGGGTAGACCTACTGTCCGCCTCCGGTCCATGTATTTCAATGGCTATTCCTGGGTAGACGTGCTGCCCCCCTCCGGGCCTTGCCTTCCAGTGGCGGCGCCCTGGGTAGACGTGCTGCCCCCTTCCGGGCCTTGCCTCGCAATGGCGACGCCCTGGGTAGATGTGCTGCCCCCCTCCGGGCCTTGCCTTCCAGTGGCGACGCCCTGGGTAGACCTGCTGTCCGCCTCCGGTCCATGTATTTCAATGGCTATTCCCTGGGTAGACCTGCTGTCCGCCTCCGGTCCATGTATTTCAATGGCTGTTCCCTGGGGTAGACCTACTGTCCGCCTCCGGTCCATGTATTTCAATGGCTGTTCCCGGGGTAGACCTGCTGTCCGCCTCCGGTCCGTGTATTTCAATGGGTATTCAATGGGGTAGACCTGCTGTCCGCCTCCGGTCCATTTTATTTCAATGGGTATTCCCTGGGTAGACGTGCTGCCCCCCTCCGGGCCTTGCCTTCCAGTGGTGACGCCCTGGGTAGACGTGCTGCCCCCTTCCGGGCCTTGCCTCGCAATGGCGATGCCCTGGGTAGATGTGCTGCGCCCCTCCGGGCCTTGCCTTCCAGTGGCGACGCCCTGGGTAGACCGGCTGTCCGCCTCCGGTCCATTTTATTTCAATGGGTGTTCCCTGGGTAGACCTGCTCTCCGCCTCCGGTTCATTTATTTCAACGCGTATTCCCGGGGTAGACCTGCTGTCCGCCTCCGGTCCATGTATTTCAATGGCTATTCCCTGGGTAGACCTGCTGTCCGCCTCCGGTCCATGTATTTCGATGGCTATTCCCTGGGTAGACCTGCTGTCCGCCTCCGGTCCATGTATTTCGATGGCTGTTCCCTGGGTAGACCTACTGTCCGCCTCCGGTCCATGTATTTCAATGGCTATTCCTGGGTAGACGTGCTGCCCCCCTCCGGGCCTTGCCTTCCAGTGGCGGCGCCCTGGGTAGACGTGCTGCCCCCTTCCGGGCCTTGCCTCGCAATGGCGACGCCCTGGGTAGATGTGCTGCCCCCCTCCGGGCCTTGCCTTCCAGTGGCGACGCCCTGGGTAGACCTGCTGTCCGCCTCCGGTCCATGTATTTCAATGGCTATTCCCTGGGTAGACCTGCTGTCCGCCTCCGGTCCATGTATTTCAATGGCTGTTCCCTGGGGTAGACCTACTGTCCGCCTCCGGTCCATGTATTTCAATGGCTGTTCCCGGGGTAGACCTGCTGTCCGCCTCCGGTCCGTGTATTTCAATGGGTATTCAATGGGGTAGACCTGCTGTCCGCCTCCGGTCCATGTATTTCAATGGCTATTCCCTGGGTAGACCTGCTGTCCGCCTCCGGTCCATGTATTTCGATGGCTGTTCCCTGGGTAGACCTACTGTCCGCCTCCGGTCCATGTATTTCAAAGGCTATTCCTGGGTAGACCTGCTGTCTGCCTCCGGTCCATGTATTTCAATGGCTATTCCTGGGTAGACGTGCTGCCCCCCTCCGGGCCTTGCCTTCCAGTGGCGACGCCCTGGGTAGACGTGCTGCCCCCTTCCGGGCCTTGCCTTCCAGTGGCGACGCCCTGGGTAGACCTGCTCTCCGCCTCTGGTCCGTGTATTTCAAGGGGTATTCCCCGGGTAGACCTGCTGTCCGCCTCCGGTCCATTTTATTTCAATGGGTATTCCCTGGGTAGACGTGCTGCCCCCCTCCGGGCCTTGCCTTCCAGTGGTGACGCCCTGGGTAGACGTGCTGCCCCCTTCCGGGCCTTGCCTCGCAATGGCGATGCCCTGGGTAGATGTGCTGCGCCCCTCCGGGCCTTGCCTTCCAGTGGCGACGCCCTGGGTAGACCGGCTGTCCGCCTCCGGTCCATTTTATTTCAATGGGTGTTCCCTGGGTAGACCTGCTCTCCGCCTCCGGTTCATTTATTTCAACGCGTATTCCCGGGGTAGACCTGCTGTCCGCCTCCGGTCCAGGTATTTCAATGGCTATTCCCTGGGTAGACCTGCTGTCCGCCTCCGGTCCATGTATTTCGATGGCTATTCCCTGGGTAGACCTGCTGTCCGCCTCCGGTCCATGTATTTCGATGGCTGTTCCCTGGGTAGACCTACTGTCCGCCTCCGGTCCATGTATTTCGATGGCTATTCCTGGGTAGACGTGCTGCCCCCCTCCGGGCCTTGCCTTCCAGTGGCGGCGCCCTGGGTAGACGTGCTGCCCCCTTCCGGGCCTTGCCTCGCAATGGCGACGCCCTGGGTAGATGTGCTGCCCCCCTCCGGGCCTTGCCTTCCAGTGGCGACGCCCTGGGTAGACCTGCTGTCCGCCTCCGGTCCATGTATTTCAATGGCTATTCCCTGGGTAGACCTGCTGTCCGCCTCCGGTCCATGTATTTCAATGGCTGTTCCCTGGGGTAGACCTACTGTCCGCCTCCGGTCCATGTATTTCAATGGCTGTTCCCGGGGTAGACCTGCTGTCCGCCTCCGGTCCGTGTATTTCAATGGGTATTCAATGGGGTAGACCTGCTGTCCGCCTCCGGTCCATGTATTTCAATGGCTATTCCCTGGGTAGACCTGCTGTCCGCCTCCGGTCCATGTATTTCGATGGCTGTTCCCTGGGTAGACCTACTGTCCGCCTCCGGTCCATGTATTTCAAAGGCTATTCCTGGGTAGACCTGCTGTCTGCCTCCGGTCCATGTATTTCAATGGCTATTCCTGGGTAGACGTGCTGCCCCCCTCCGGGCCTTGCCTTCCAGTGGCGACGCCCTGGGTAGACGTGCTGCCCCCTTCCGGGCCTTGCCTTCCAGTGGCGACGCCCTGGGTAGACCTGCTCTCCGCCTCCGGTTCATTAATTTCAACGCGTATTCCCGGGGTAGACCTGCTGTCCGCCTCCGGTCCATGTATTTCAATGGCTCTTCCCTGGGTAGACCTGCTGTCCGCCTCCGGTCCATGTATTTCAATGGCTGTTCCCTGGGGTAGACCTACTGTCCGCCTCCGGTCCATGTATTTCAATGGCTGTTCCCGGGGTAGACCTGCTGTCCGCCTCCGGTCCGTGTATTTCAATGGGTATTCCCTGGGGTAGACCTGCTGTCCGCCTCCGGTCCATGTATTTCGATGGCTGTTCCCTGGGTAGACCTACTGTCCGCCTCCGGTCCATGTATTTCAAAGGCTATTCCTGGGTAGACCTGCTGTCTGCCTCCGGTCCATGTATTTCAATGGCTATTCCTGGGTAGACGTGCTGCCCCCCTCCGGGCCTTGCCTTCCAGTGGTGACGCCCTGGGTAGACGTGCTGCCCCCTTCCGGGCCCTGCCTTCCAGTGGCGACGCCCTGGGTAGACCTGCTCTCCGCCTCCGGTTCATTAATTTCAACGCGTATTCCCGGGGTAGACCTGCTGTCCGCCTCCGGTCCATGTATTTCAATGGCTCTTCCCTGGGTAGACCTGCTGTCCGCCTCCGGTCCATGTATTTCGATGGCTGTTCCCTGGGTAGACCTGCTGTCCGCCTCCGGTCCATGTATTTCAATGGCTGTTCCCTGGGGTAGACCTGCTGTCCGCCTCCGGTCCATGTATTTCAAAGGCTATTCCTGGGTAGACCTGCTGTCTGCCTCCGGTCCATGTATTTCAATGGCTATTCCTGGGTAGACGTGCTGCCCCCCTCCGGGCCTTGCCTTCCAGTGGTGACGCCCTGGGTAGACGTGCTGCCCCCTTCCGGGCCTTGCCTTCCAGTGGCGACGCCCTGGGTAGACCTGCTCTCCGCCTCCGGTCCGTGTATTTCAAGGGGTATTCCCCGGGTAGACCTGCTGTCCGCCTCCGGTCCATTTTATTTCAATGGGTATTCCCTGGGTAGACGTGCTGCCCCCCTCCGGGCCTTGCCTTCCAGTGGTGACGCCCTGGGTAGACGTGCTGCCCCCTTCCGGGCCTTGCCTCGCAATGGCGATGCCCTGGGTAGATGTGCTGCGCCCCTCCGGGCCTTGCCTTCCAGTGGCGACGCCCTGGGTAGACCGGCTGTCCGCCTCCGGTCCATTTTATTTCAATGGGTGTTCCCTGGGTAGACCTGCTCTCCGCCTCCGGTTCATTTATTTCAACGCGTATTCCCGGGGTAGACCTGCTGTCCGCCTCCGGTCCATGTATTTCAATGGCTATTCCCTGGGTAGACCTGCTGTCCGCCTCCGGTCCATGTATTTCGATGGCTATTCCCTGGGTAGACCTGCTGTCCGCCTCCGGTCCATGTATTTCGATGGCTGTTCCCTGGGTAGACCTACTGTCCGCCTCCGGTCCATGTATTTCAATGGCTATTCCTGGGTAGACGTGCTGCCCCCCTCCGGGCCTTGCCTTCCAGTGGCGGCGCCCTGGGTAGACGTGCTGCCCCCTTCCGGGCCTTGCCTCGCAATGGCGACGCCCTGGGTAGATGTGCTGCCCCCCTCCGGGCCTTGCCTTCCAGTGGCGACGCCCTGGGTAGACCTGCTGTCCGCCTCCGGTCCATGTATTTCAATGGCTATTCCCTGGGTAGACCTGCTGTCCGCCTCCGGTCCATGTATTTCAATGGCTGTTCCCTGGGGTAGACCTACTGTCCGCCTCCGGTCCATGTATTTCAATGGCTGTTCCCGGGGTAGACCTGCTGTCCGCCTCCGGTCCGTGTATTTCAATGGGTATTCAATGGGGTAGACCTGCTGTCCGCCTCCGGTCCATGTATTTCAATGGCTATTCCCTGGGTAGACCTGCTGTCCGCCTCCGGTCCATGTATTTCGATGGCTGTTCCCTGGGTAGACCTACTGTCCGCCTCCGGTCCATGTATTTCAAAGGCTATTCCTGGGTAGACCTGCTGTCTGCCTCCGGTCCATGTATTTCAATGGCTATTCCTGGGTAGACGTGCTGCCCCCCTCCGGGCCTTGCCTTCCAGTGGCGACGCCCTGGGTAGACGTGCTGCCCCCTTCCGGGCCTTGCCTTCCAGTGGCGACGCCCTGGGTAGACCTGCTCTCCGCCTCTGGTCCGTGTATTTCAAGGGGTATTCCCCGGGTAGACCTGCTGTCCGCCTCCGGTCCATTTTATTTCAATGGGTATTCCCTGGGTAGACGTGCTGCCCCCCTCCGGGCCTTGCCTTCCAGTGGTGACGCCCTGGGTAGACGTGCTGCCCCCTTCCGGGCCTTGCCTCGCAATGGCGATGCCCTGGGTAGATGTGCTGCGCCCCTCCGGGCCTTGCCTTCCAGTGGCGACGCCCTGGGTAGACCGGCTGTCCGCCTCCGGTCCATTTTATTTCAATGGGTGTTCCCTGGGTAGACCTGCTCTCCGCCTCCGGTTCATTTATTTCAACGCGTATTCCCGGGGTAGACCTGCTGTCCGCCTCCGGTCCATGTATTTCAATGGCTATTCCCTGGGTAGACCTGCTGTCCGCCTCCGGTCCATGTATTTCGATGGCTATTCCCTGGGTAGACCTGCTGTCCGCCTCCGGTCCATGTATTTCGATGGCTGTTCCCTGGGTAGACCTACTGTCCGCCTCCGGTCCATGTATTTCGATGGCTATTCCTGGGTAGACGTGCTGCCCCCCTCCGGGCCTTGCCTTCCAGTGGCGGCGCCCTGGGTAGACGTGCTGCCCCCTTCCGGGCCTTGCCTCGCAATGGCGACGCCCTGGGTAGATGTGCTGCCCCCCTCCGGGCCTTGCCTTCCAGTGGCGACGCCCTGGGTAGACCTGCTGTCCGCCTCCGGTCCATGTATTTCAATGGCTATTCCCTGGGTAGACCTGCTGTCCGCCTCCGGTCCATGTATTTCAATGGCTGTTCCCTGGGGTAGACCTACTGTCCGCCTCCGGTCCATGTATTTCAATGGCTGTTCCCGGGGTAGACCTGCTGTCCGCCTCCGGTCCGTGTATTTCAATGGGTATTCAATGGGGTAGACCTGCTGTCCGCCTCCGGTCCATGTATTTCAATGGCTATTCCCTGGGTAGACCTGCTGTCCGCCTCCGGTCCATGTATTTCGATGGCTGTTCCCTGGGTAGACCTACTGTCCGCCTCCGGTCCATGTATTTCAAAGGCTATTCCTGGGTAGACCTGCTGTCTGCCTCCGGTCCATGTATTTCAATGGCTATTCCTGGGTAGACGTGCTGCCCCCCTCCGGGCCTTGCCTTCCAGTGGCGACGCCCTGGGTAGACGTGCTGCCCCCTTCCGGGCCTTGCCTTCCAGTGGCGACGCCCTGGGTAGACCTGCTCTCCGCCTCCGGTTCATTAATTTCAACGCGTATTCCCGGGGTAGACCTGCTGTCCGCCTCCGGTCCATGTATTTCAATGGCTCTTCCCTGGGTAGACCTGCTGTCCGCCTCCGGTCCATGTATTTCAATGGCTGTTCCCTGGGGTAGACCTACTGTCCGCCTCCGGTCCATGTATTTCAATGGCTGTTCCCGGGGTAGACCTGCTGTCCGCCTCCGGTCCGTGTATTTCAATGGGTATTCCCTGGGGTGGACCTGCTGTCCGCCTCCGGTCCATGTATTTCGATGGCTGTTCCCTGGGTAGACCTACTGTCCGCCTCCGGTCCATGTATTTCAAAGGCTATTCCTGGGTAGACCTGCTGTCTGCCTCCGGTCCATGTATTTCAATGGCTATTCCTGGGTAGACGTGCTGCCCCCCTCCGGGCCTTGCCTTCCAGTGGTGACGCCCTGGGTAGACGTGCTGCCCCCTTCCGGGCCCTGCCTTCCAGTGGCGACGCCCTGGGTAGACCTGCTCTCCGCCTCCGGTTCATTAATTTCAACGCGTATTCCCGGGGTAGACCTGCTGTCCGCCTCCGGTCCATGTATTTCAATGGCTCTTCCCTGGGTAGACCTGCTGTCCGCCTCCGGTCCATGTATTTCGATGGCTGTTCCCTGGGTAGACCTGCTGTCCGCCTCCGGTCCATGTATTTCAATGGCTGTTCCCTGGGGTAGACCTGCTGTCCGCCTCCGGTCCATGTATTTCAAAGGCTATTCCTGGGTAGACCTGCTGTCTGCCTCCGGTCCATGTATTTCAATGGCTATTCCTGGGTAGACGTGCTGCCCCCCTCCGGGCCTTGCCTTCCAGTGGTGACGCCCTGGGTAGACGTGCTGCCCCCTTCCGGGCCTTGCCTTCCAGTGGCGACGCCCTGGGTAGACCTGCTCTCCGCCTCCGGTCCGTGTATTTCAAGGGGTATTCCCCGGGTAGACCTGCTGTCCGCCTCCGGTCCATTTTATTTCAATGGGTATTCCCTGGGTAGACGTGCTGCCCCCCTCCGGGCCTTGCCTTCCAGTGGTGACGCCCTGGGTAGACGTGCTGCCCCCTTCCGGGCCTTGCCTCGCAATGGCGATGCCCTGGGTAGATGTGCTGCGCCCCTCCGGGCCTTGCCTTCCAGTGGCGACGCCCTGGGTAGACCGGCTGTCCGCCTCCGGTCCATTTTATTTCAATGGGTGTTCCCTGGGTAGACCTGCTCTCCGCCTCCGGTTCATTTATTTCAACGCGTATTCCCGGGGTAGACCTGCTGTCCGCCTCCGGTCCATGTATTTCAATGGCTATTCCCTGGGTAGACCTGCTGTCCGCCTCCGGTCCATGTATTTCGATGGCTATTCCCTGGGTAGACCTGCTGTCCGCCTCCGGTCCATGTATTTCGATGGCTGTTCCCTGGGTAGACCTACTGTCCGCCTCCGGTCCATGTATTTCAATGGCTATTCCTGGGTAGACGTGCTGCCCCCCTCCGGGCCTTGCCTTCCAGTGGCGGCGCCCTGGGTAGACGTGCTGCCCCCTTCCGGGCCTTGCCTCGCAATGGCGACGCCCTGGGTAGATGTGCTGCCCCCCTCCGGGCCTTGCCTTCCAGTGGCGACGCCCTGGGTAGACCTGCTGTCCGCCTCCGGTCCATGTATTTCAATGGCTATTCCCTGGGTAGACCTGCTGTCCGCCTCCGGTCCATGTATTTCAATGGCTGTTCCCTGGGGTAGACCTACTGTCCGCCTCCGGTCCATGTATTTCAATGGCTGTTCCCGGGGTAGACCTGCTGTCCGCCTCCGGTCCGTGTATTTCAATGGGTATTCAATGGGGTAGACCTGCTGTCCGCCTCCGGTCCATGTATTTCAATGGCTATTCCCTGGGTAGACCTGCTGTCCGCCTCCGGTCCATGTATTTCGATGGCTGTTCCCTGGGTAGACCTACTGTCCGCCTCCGGTCCATGTATTTCAAAGGCTATTCCTGGGTAGACCTGCTGTCTGCCTCCGGTCCATGTATTTCAATGGCTATTCCTGGGTAGACGTGCTGCCCCCCTCCGGGCCTTGCCTTCCAGTGGCGACGCCCTGGGTAGACGTGCTGCCCCCTTCCGGGCCTTGCCTTCCAGTGGCGACGCCCTGGGTAGACCTGCTCTCCGCCTCTGGTCCGTGTATTTCAAGGGGTATTCCCCGGGTAGACCTGCTGTCCGCCTCCGGTCCATTTTATTTCAATGGGTATTCCCTGGGTAGACGTGCTGCCCCCCTCCGGGCCTTGCCTTCCAGTGGTGACGCCCTGGGTAGACGTGCTGCCCCCTTCCGGGCCTTGCCTCGCAATGGCGATGCCCTGGGTAGATGTGCTGCGCCCCTCCGGGCCTTGCCTTCCAGTGGCGACGCCCTGGGTAGACCGGCTGTCCGCCTCCGGTCCATTTTATTTCAATGGGTGTTCCCTGGGTAGACCTGCTCTCCGCCTCCGGTTCATTTATTTCAACGCGTATTCCCGGGGTAGACCTGCTGTCCGCCTCCGGTCCATGTATTTCAATGGCTATTCCCTGGGTAGACCTGCTGTCCGCCTCCGGTCCATGTATTTCGATGGCTATTCCCTGGGTAGACCTGCTGTCCGCCTCCGGTCCATGTATTTCGATGGCTGTTCCCTGGGTAGACCTACTGTCCGCCTCCGGTCCATGTATTTCAATGGCTATTCCTGGGTAGACGTGCTGCCCCCCTCCGGGCCTTGCCTTCCAGTGGCGGCGCCCTGGGTAGACGTGCTGCCCCCTTCCGGGCCTTGCCTCGCAATGGCGACGCCCTGGGTAGATGTGCTGCCCCCCTCCGGGCCTTGCCTTCCAGTGGCGACGCCCTGGGTAGACCTGCTGTCCGCCTCCGGTCCATGTATTTCAATGGCTATTCCCTGGGTAGACCTGCTGTCCGCCTCCGGTCCATGTATTTCAATGGCTGTTCCCTGGGGTAGACCTACTGTCCGCCTCCGGTCCATGTATTTCAATGGCAGTTCCCGGGGCAGACCTGCTGTCCGCCTCCGGTCCGTGTATTTCAATGGGTATTCAATGGGGTAGACCTGCTGTCCGCCTCCGGTCCATGTATTTCAATGGCTATTCCCTGGGTAGACCTGCTGTCCGCCTCCGGTCCATGTATTTCGATGGCTGTTCCCTGGGTAGACCTACTGTCCGCCTCCGGTCCATGTATTTCAAAGGCTATTCCTGGGTAGACCTGCTGTCTGCCTCCGGTCCATGTATTTCAATGGCTATTCCTGGGTAGACGTGCTGCCCCCCTCCGGGCCTTGCCTTCCAGTGGCGACGCCCTGGGTAGACGTGCTGCCCCCTTCCGGGCCTTGCCTTCCAGTGGCGACGCCCTGGGTAGACCTGCTCTCCGCCTCCGGTTCATTAATTTCAACGCGTATTCCCGGGGTAGACCTGCTGTCCGCCTCCGGTCCATGTATTTCAATGGCTCTTCCCTGGGTAGACCTGCTGTCCGCCTCCGGTCCATGTATTTCAATGGCTGTTCCCTGGGGTAGACCTACTGTCCGCCTCCGGTCCATGTATTTCAATGGCTGTTCCCGGGGTAGACCTGCTGTCCGCCTCCGGTCCGTGTATTTCAATGGGTATTCCCTGGGGTAGACCTGCTGTCCGCCTCCGGTCCATGTATTTCGATGGCTGTTCCCTGGGTAGACCTACTGTCCGCCTCCGGTCCATGTATTTCAAAGGCTATTCCTGGGTAGACCTGCTGTCTGCCTCCGGTCCATGTATTTCAATGGCTATTCCTGGGTAGACGTGCTGCCCCCCTCCGGGCCTTGCCTTCCAGTGGTGACGCCCTGGGTAGACGTGCTGCCCCCTTCCGGGCCCTGCCTTCCAGTGGCGACGCCCTGGGTAGACCTGCTCTCCGCCTCCGGTTCATTAATTTCAACGCGTATTCCCGGGGTAGACCTGCTGTCCGCCTCCGGTCCATGTATTTCAATGGCTCTTCCCTGGGTAGACCTGCTGTCCGCCTCCGGTCCATGTATTTCGATGGCTGTTCCCTGGGTAGACCTGCTGTCCGCCTCCGGTCCATGTATTTCAATGGCTGTTCCCTGGGGTAGACCTGCTGTCCGCCTCCGGTCCATGTATTTCAAAGGCTATTCCTGGGTAGACCTGCTGTCTGCCTCCGGTCCATGTATTTCAATGGCTATTCCTGGGTAGACGTGCTGCCCCCCTCCGGGCCTTGCCTTCCAGTGGTGACGCCCTGGGTAGACGTGCTGCCCCCTTCCGGGCCTTGCCTTCCAGTGGCGACGCCCTGGGTAGACCTGCTCTCCGCCTCCGGTCCGTGTATTTCAAGGGGTATTCCCCGGGTAGACCTGCTGTCCGCCTCCGGTCCATTTTATTTCAATGGGTATTCCCTGGGTAGACGTGCTGCCCCCCTCCGGGCCTTGCCTTCCAGTGGTGACGCCCTGGGTAGACGTGCTGCCCCCTTCCGGGCCTTGCCTCGCAATGGCGATGCCCTGGGTAGATGTGCTGCGCCCCTCCGGGCCTTGCCTTCCAGTGGCGACGCCCTGGGTAGACCGGCTGTCCGCCTCCGGTCCATTTTATTTCAATGGGTGTTCCCTGGGTAGACCTGCTCTCCGCCTCCGGTTCATTTATTTCAACGCGTATTCCCGGGGTAGACCTGCTGTCCGCCTCCGGTCCATGTATTTCAATGGCTATTCCCTGGGTAGACCTGCTGTCCGCCTCCGGTCCATGTATTTCGATGGCTATTCCCTGGGTAGACCTGCTGTCCGCCTCCGGTCCATGTATTTCGATGGCTGTTCCCTGGGTAGACCTACTGTCCGCCTCCGGTCCATGTATTTCAATGGCTATTCCTGGGTAGACGTGCTGCCCCCCTCCGGGCCTTGCCTTCCAGTGGCGGCGCCCTGGGTAGACGTGCTGCCCCCTTCCGGGCCTTGCCTCGCAATGGCGACGCCCTGGGTAGATGTGCTGCCCCCCTCCGGGCCTTGCCTTCCAGTGGCGACGCCCTGGGTAGACCTGCTGTCCGCCTCCGGTCCATGTATTTCAATGGCTATTCCCTGGGTAGACCTGCTGTCCGCCTCCGGTCCATGTATTTCAATGGCTGTTCCCTGGGGTAGACCTACTGTCCGCCTCCGGTCCATGTATTTCAATGGCTGTTCCCGGGGTAGACCTGCTGTCCGCCTCCGGTCCGTGTATTTCAATGGGTATTCAATGGGGTAGACCTGCTGTCCGCCTCCGGTCCATGTATTTCAATGGCTATTCCCTGGGTAGACCTGCTGTCCGCCTCCGGTCCATGTATTTCGATGGCTGTTCCCTGGGTAGACCTACTGTCCGCCTCCGGTCCATGTATTTCAAAGGCTATTCCTGGGTAGACCTGCTGTCTGCCTCCGGTCCATGTATTTCAATGGCTATTCCTGGGTAGACGTGCTGCCCCCCTCCGGGCCTTGCCTTCCAGTGGCGACGCCCTGGGTAGACGTGCTGCCCCCTTCCGGGCCTTGCCTTCCAGTGGCGACGCCCTGGGTAGACCTGCTCTCCGCCTCTGGTCCGTGTATTTCAAGGGGTATTCCCCGGGTAGACCTGCTGTCCGCCTCCGGTCCATTTTATTTCAATGGGTATTCCCTGGGTAGACGTGCTGCCCCCCTCCGGGCCTTGCCTTCCAGTGGTGACGCCCTGGGTAGACGTGCTGCCCCCTTCCGGGCCTTGCCTCGCAATGGCGATGCCCTGGGTAGATGTGCTGCGCCCCTCCGGGCCTTGCCTTCCAGTGGCGACGCCCTGGGTAGACCGGCTGTCCGCCTCCGGTCCATTTTATTTCAATGGGTGTTCCCTGGGTAGACCTGCTCTCCGCCTCCGGTTCATTTATTTCAACGCGTATTCCCGGGGTAGACCTGCTGTCCGCCTCCGGTCCATGTATTTCAATGGCTATTCCCTGGGTAGACCTGCTGTCCGCCTCCGGTCCATGTATTTCGATGGCTATTCCCTGGGTAGACCTGCTGTCCGCCTCCGGTCCATGTATTTCGATGACTGTTCCCTGGGTAGACCTACTGTCCGCCTCCGGTCCATGTATTTCGATGGCTATTCCTGGGTAGACGTGCTGCCCCCCTCCGGGCCTTGCCTTCCAGTGGCGGCGCCCTGGGTAGACGTGCTGCCCCCTTCCGGGCCTTGCCTCGCAATGGCGACGCCCTGGGTAGATGTGCTGCCCCCCTCCGGGCCTTGCCTTCCAGTGGCGACGCCCTGGGTAGACCTGCTGTCCGCCTCCGGTCCATGTATTTCAATGGCTATTCCCTGGGTAGACCTGCTGTCCGCCTCCGGTCCATGTATTTCAATGGCTGTTCCCTGGGGTAGACCTACTGTCCGCCTCCGGTCCATGTATTTCAATGGCTGTTCCCGGGGTAGACCTGCTGTCCGCCTCCGGTCCGTGTATTTCAATGGGTATTCAATGGGGTAGACCTGCTGTCCGCCTCCGGTCCATGTATTTCAATGGCTATTCCCTGGGTAGACCTGCTGTCCGCCTCCGGTCCATGTATTTCGATGGCTGTTCCCTGGGTAGACCTACTGTCCGCCTCCGGTCCATGTATTTCAAAGGCTATTCCTGGGTAGACCTGCTGTCTGCCTCCGGTCCATGTATTTCAATGGCTATTCCTGGGTAGACGTGCTGCCCCCCTCCGGGCCTTGCCTTCCAGTGGCGACGCCCTGGGTAGACGTGCTGCCCCCTTCCGAGCCTTGCCTTCCAGTGGCGACGCCCTGGGTAGACCTGCTCTCCGCCTCCGGTTCATTAATTTCAACGCGTATTCCCGGGGTAGACCTGCTGTCCGCCTCCGGTCCATGTATTTCAATGGCTCTTCCCTGGGTAGACCTGCTGTCCGCCTCCGGTCCATGTATTTCAATGGCTGTTCCCTGGGGTAGACCTACTGTCCGCCTCCGGTCCATGTATTTCAATGGCTGTTCCCGGGGTAGACCTGCTGTCCGCCTCCGGTCCGTGTATTTCAATGGGTATTCCCTGGGGTAGACCTGCTGTCCGCCTCCGGTCCATGTATTTCGATGGCTGTTCCCTGGGTAGACCTACTGTCCGCCTCCGGTCCATGTATTTCAAAGGCTATTCCTGGGTAGACCTGCTGTATGCCTCCGGTCCATGTATTTCAATGGCTATTCCTGGGTAGACGTGCTGCCCCCCTCCGGGCCTTGCCTTCCAGTGGTGACGCCCTGGGTAGACGTGCTGCCCCCTTCCGGGCCCTGCCTTCCAGTGGCGACGCCCTGGGTAGACCTGCTCTCCGCCTCCGGTTCATTAATTTCAACGCGTATTCCCGGGGTAGACCTGCTGTCCGCCTCCGGTCCATGTATTTCAATGGCTCTTCCCTGGGTAGACCTGCTGTCCGCCTCCGGTCCATGTATTTCGATGGCTGTTCCCTGGGTAGACCTGCTGTCCGCCTCCGGTCCATGTATTTCAATGGCTGTTCCCTGGGGTAGACCTGCTGTCCGCCTCCGGTCCATGTATTTCAAAGGCTATTCCTGGGTAGACCTGCTGTCTGCCTCCGGTCCATGTATTTCAATGGCTATTCCTGGGTAGACGTGCTGCCCCCCTCCGGGCCTTGCCTTCCAGTGGTGACGCCCTGGGTAGACGTGCTGCCCCCTTCCGGGCCTTGCCTTCCAGTGGCGACGCCCTGGGTAGACCTGCTCTCCGCCTCCGGTCCGTGTATTTCAAGGGGTATTCCCCGGGTAGACCTGCTGTCCGCCTCCGGTCCATTTTATTTCAATGGGTATTCCCTGGGTAGACGTGCTGCCCCCCTCCGGGCCTTGCCTTCCAGTGGTGACGCCCTGGGTAGACGTGCTGCCCCCTTCCGGGCCTTGCCTCGCAATGGCGATGCCCTGGGTAGATGTGCTGCGCCCCTCCGGGCCTTGCCTTCCAGTGGCGACGCCCTGGGTAGACCGGCTGTCCGCCTCCGGTCCATTTTATTTCAATGGGTGTTCCCTGGGTAGACCTGCTCTCCGCCTCCGGTTCATTTATTTCAACGCGTATTCCCGGGGTAGACCTGCTGTCCGCCTCCGGTCCATGTATTTCAATGGCTATTCCCTGGGTAGACCTGCTGTCCGCCTCCGGTCCATGTATTTCGATGGCTATTCCCTGGGTAGACCTGCTGTCCGCCTCCGGTCCATGTATTTCGATGGCTGTTCCCTGGGTAGACCTACTGTCCGCCTCCGGTCCATGTATTTCAATGGCTATTCCTGGGTAGACGTGCTGCCCCCCTCCGGGCCTTGCCTTCCAGTGGCGGCGCCCTGGGTAGACGTGCTGCCCCCTTCCGGGCCTTGCCTCGCAATGGCGACGCCCTGGGTAGATGTGCTGCCCCCCTCCGGGCCTTGCCTTCCAGTGGCGACGCCCTGGGTAGACCTGCTGTCCGCCTCCGGTCCATGTATTTCAATGGCTATTCCCTGGGTAGACCTGCTGTCCGCCTCCGGTCCATGTATTTCAATGGCTGTTCCCTGGGGTAGACCTACTGTCCGCCTCCGGTCCATGTATTTCAATGGCTGTTCCCGGGGTAGACCTGCTGTCCGCCTCCGGTCCGTGTATTTCAATGGGTATTCAATGGGGTAGACCTGCTGTCCGCCTCCGGTCCATGTATTTCAATGGCTATTCCCTGGGTAGACCTGCTGTCCGCCTCCGGTCCATGTATTTCGATGGCTGTTCCCTGGGTAGACCTACTGTCCGCCTCCGGTCCATGTATTTCAAAGGCTATTCCTGGGTAGACCTGCTGTCTGCCTCCGGTCCATGTATTTCAATGGCTATTCCTGGGTAGACGTGCTGCCCCCCTCCGGGCCTTGCCTTCCAGTGGCGACGCCCTGGGTAGACGTGCTGCCCCCTTCCGGGCCTTGCCTTCCAGTGGCGACGCCCTGGGTAGACCTGCTCTCCGCCTCCGGTTCATTAATTTCAACGCGTATTCCCGGGGTAGACCTGCTGTCCGCCTCCGGTCCATGTATTTCAATGGCTCTTCCCTGGGTAGACCTGCTGTCCGCCTCCGGTCCATGTATTTCAATGGCTGTTCCCTGGGGTAGACCTACTGTCCGCCTCCGGTCCATGTATTTCAATGGCTGTTCCCGGGGTAGACCTGCTGTCCGCCTCCGGTCCGTGTATTTCAATGGGTATTCCCTGGGGTAGACCTGCTGTCCGCCTCCGGTCCATGTATTTCGATGGCTGTTCCCTGGGTAGACCTGCTCTCCGCCTCCGGTTCATTAATTTCAACGCGTATTCCCGGGGTAGACCTGCTGTCCGCCTCCGGTCCATGTATTTCAATGGCTCTTCCCTGGGTAGACCTGCTGTCCGCCTCCGGTCCATGTATTTCGATGGCTGTTCCCTGGGTAGACCTGCTGTCCGCCTCCGGTCCATGTATTTCAATGGCTGTTCCCTGGGGTAGACCTGCTGTCCGCCTCCGGTCCATGTATTTCAAAGGCTATTCCTGGGTAGACCTGCTGTCTGCCTCCGGTCCATGTATTTCAATGGCTATTCCTGGGTAGACGTGCTGCCCCCCTCCGGGCCTTGCCTTCCAGTGGTGACGCCCTGGGTAGACGTGCTGCCCCCTTCCGGGCCTTGCCTTCCAGTGGCGACGCCCTGGGTAGACCTGCTCTCCGCCTCCGGTCCGTGTATTTCAAGGGGTATTCCCCGGGTAGACCTGCTGTCCGCCTCCGGTCCATTTTATTTCAATGGGTATTCCCTGGGTAGACGTGCTGCCCCCCTCCGGGCCTTGCCTTCCAGTGGTGACGCCCTGGGTAGACGTGCTGCCCCCTTCCGGGCCTTGCCTCGCAATGGCGATGCCCTGGGTAGATGTGCTGCGCCCCTCCGGGCCTTGCCTTCCAGTGGCGACGCCCTGGGTAGACCGGCTGTCCGCCTCCGGTCCATTTTATTTCAATGGGTGTTCCCTGGGTAGACCTGCTCTCCGCCTCCGGTTCATTTATTTCAACGCGTATTCCCGGGGTAGACCTGCTGTCCGCCTCCGGTCCATGTATTTCAATGGCTATTCCCTGGGTAGACCTGCTGTCCGCCTCCGGTCCATGTATTTCGATGGCTATTCCCTGGGTAGACCTGCTGTCCGCCTCCGGTCCATGTATTTCGATGGCTGTTCCCTGGGTAGACCTACTGTCCGCCTCCGGTCCATGTATTTCAATGGCTATTCCTGGGTAGACGTGCTGCCCCCCTCCGGGCCTTGCCTTCCAGTGGCGGCGCCCTGGGTAGACGTGCTGCCCCCTTCCGGGCCTTGCCTCGCAATGGCGACGCCCTGGGTAGATGTGCTGCCCCCCTCCGGGCCTTGCCTTCCAGTGGCGACGCCCTGGGTAGACCTGCTGTCCGCCTCCGGTCCATGTATTTCAATGGCTATTCCCTGGGTAGACCTGCTGTCCGCCTCCGGTCCATGTATTTCAATGGCTGTTCCCTGGGGTAGACCTACTGTCCGCCTCCGGTCCATGTATTTCAATGGCTGTTCCCGGGGTAGACCTGCTGTCCGCCTCCGGTCCGTGTATTTCAATGGGTATTCAATGGGGTAGACCTGCTGTCCGCCTCCGGTCCATGTATTTCAATGGCTATTCCCTGGGTAGACCTGCTGTCCGCCTCCGGTCCATGTATTTCGATGGCTGTTCCCTGGGTAGACCTACTGTCCGCCTCCGGTCCATGTATTTCAAAGGCTATTCCTGGGTAGACCTGCTGTCTGCCTCCGGTCCATGTATTTCAATGGCTATTCCTGGGTAGACGTGCTGCCCCCCTCCGGGCCTTGCCTTCCAGTGGCGACGCCCTGGGTAGACGTGCTGCCCCCTTCCGGGCCTTGCCTTCCAGTGGCGACGCCCTGGGTAGACCTGCTCTCCGCCTCCGGTTCATTAATTTCAACGCGTATTCCCGGGGTAGACCTGCTGTCCGCCTCCGGTCCATGTATTTCAATGGCTCTTCCCTGGGTAGACCTGCTGTCCGCCTCCGGTCCATGTATTTCAATGGCTGTTCCCTGGGGTAGACCTACTGTCCGCCTCCGGTCCATGTATTTCAATGGCTGTTCCCGGGGTAGACCTGCTGTCCGCCTCCGGTCCGTGTATTTCAATGGGTATTCCCTGGGGTAGACCTGCTGTCCGCCTCCGGTCCATGTATTTCGATGGCTGTTCCCTGGGTAGACCTACTGTCCGCCTCCGGTCCATGTATTTCAAAGGCTATTCCTGGGTAGACCTGCTGTCTGCCTCCGGTCCATGTATTTCAATGGCTATTCCTGGGTAGACGTGCTGCCCCCCTCCGGGCCTTGCCTTCCAGTGGTGACGCCCTGGGTAGACGTGCTGCCCCCTTCCGGGCCCTGCCTTCCAGTGGCGACGCCCTGGGTAGACCTGCTCTCCGCCTCCGGTTCATTAATTTCAACGCGTATTCCCGGGGTAGACCTGCTGTCCGCCTCCGGTCCATGTATTTCAATGGCTCTTCCCTGGGTAGACCTGCTGTCCGCCTCCGGTCCATGTATTTCGATGGCTGTTCCCTGGGTAGACCTGCTGTCCGCCTCCGGTCCATGTATTTCAATGGCTGTTCCCTGGGGTAGACCTGCTGTCCGCCTCCGGTCCATGTATTTCAAAGGCTATTCCTGGGTAGACCTGCTGCCCCCCTCCGGGCCTTGCCTTCCAGTGGCGACGCCCTGGGTAGATGTGCTGCCCCCCTCCGGGCCTTGCCTTCCAGTGGCGACGCCCTGGGTAGACCTGCTGTCCGCCTCCGGTCCATGTATTTCAATGGCTATTCCCTGGGTAGACCTGCTGTCCGCCTCCGGTCCATGTATTTCAATGGCTGTTCCCTGGGGTAGACCTACTGTCCGCCTCCGGTCCATGTATTTCAATGGCTGTTCCCGGGGTAGACCTGCTGTCCGCCTCCGGTCCGTGTATTTCAATGGGTATTCAATGGGGTAGACCTGCTGTCCGCCTCCGGTCCATGTATTTCAATGGCTATTCCCTGGGTAGACCTGCTGTCCGCCTCCGGTCCATGTATTTCGATGGCTGTTCCCTGGGTAGACCTACTGTCCGCCTCCGGTCCATGTATTTCAAAGGCTATTCCTGGGTAGACCTGCTGTCTGCCTCCGGTCCATGTATTTCAATGGCTATTCCTGGGTAGACGTGCTGCCCCCCTCCGGGCCTTGCCTTCCAGTGGCGACGCCCTGGGTAGACGTGCTGCCCCCTTCCGGGCCTTGCCTTCCAGTGGCGACGCCCTGGGTAGACCTGCTCTCCGCCTCTGGTCCGTGTATTTCAAGGGGTATTCCCCGGGTAGACCTGCTGTCCGCCTCCGGTCCATTTTATTTCAATGGGTATTCCCTGGGTAGACGTGCTGCCCCCCTCCGGGCCTTGCCTTCCAGTGGTGACGCCCTGGGTAGACGTGCTGCCCCCTTCCGGGCCTTGCCTCGCAATGGCGATGCCCTGGGTAGATGTGCTGCGCCACTCCGGGCCTTGCCTTCCAGTGGCGACGCCCTGGGTAGACCGGCTGTCCGCCTCCGGTCCATTTTATTTCAATGGGTGTTCCCTGGGTAGACCTGCTCTCCGCCTCCGGTTCATTTATTTCAACGCGTATTCCCGGGGTAGACCTGCTGTCCGCCTCCGGTCCATGTATTTCAATGGCTATTCCCTGGGTAGACCTGCTGTCCGCCTCCGGTCCATGTATTTCGATGGCTATTCCCTGGGTAGACCTGCTGTCCGCCTCCGGCCCATGTATTTCGATGGCTGTTCCCTGGGTAGACCTACTGTCCGCCTCCGGTCCATGTATTTCAATGGCTATTCCTGGGTAGACGTGCTGCCCCCCTCCGGGCCTTGCCTTCCAGTGGCGGCGCCCTGGGTAGACGTGCTGCCCCCTTCCGGGCCTTGCCTCGCAATGGCGACGCCCTGGGTAGATGTGCTGCCCCCCTCCGGGCCTTGCCTTCCAGTGGCGACGCCCTGGGTAGACCTGCTGTCCGCCTCCGGTCCATGTATTTCAATGGCTATTCCCTGGGTAGACCTGCTGTCCGCCTCCGGTCCATGTATTTCAATGGCTGTTCCCTGGGGTAGACCTACTGTCCGCCTCCGGTCCATGTATTTCAATGGCTGTTCCCGGGGTAGACCTGCTGTCCGCCTCCGGTCCGTGTATTTCAATGGGTATTCAATGGGGTAGACCTGCTGTCCGCCTCCGGTCCATGTATTTCAATGGCTATTCCCTGGGTAGACCTGCTGTCCGCCTCCGGTCCATGTATTTCGATGGCTGTTCCCTGGGTAGACCTACTGTCCGCCTCCGGTCCATGTATTTCAAAGGCTATTCCTGGGTAGACCTGCTGTCTGCCTCCGGTCCATGTATTTCAATGGCTATTCCTGGGTAGACGTGCTGCCCCCCTCCGGGCCTTGCCTTCCAGTGGCGACGCCCTGGGTAGACGTGCTGCCCCCTTCCGGGCCTTGCCTTCCAGTGGCGACGCCCTGGGTAGACCTGCTCTCCGCCTCTGGTCCGTGTATTTCAAGGGGTATTCCCCGGGTAGACCTGCTGTCCGCCTCCGGTCCATTTTATTTCAATGGGTATTCCCTGGGTAGACGTGCTGCCCCCCTCCGGGCCTTGCCTTCCAGTGGTGACGCCCTGGGTAGACGTGCTGCCCCCTTCCGGGCCTTGCCTCGCAATGGCGATGCCCTGGGTAGATGTGCTGCGCCCCTCCGGGCCTTGCCTTCCAGTGGCGACGCCCTGGGTAGACCGGCTGTCCGCCTCCGGTCCATTTTATTTCAATGGGTGTTCCCTGGGTAGACCTGCTCTCCGCCTCCGGTTCATTTATTTCAACGCGTATTCCCGGGGTAGACCTGCTGTCCGCCTCCGGTCCATGTATTTCAATGGCTATTCCCTGGGTAGACCTGCTGTCCGCCTCCGGTCCATGTATTTCGATGGCTATTCCCTGGGTAGACCTGCTGTCCGCCTCCGGTCCATGTATTTCGATGGCTGTTCCCTGGGTAGACCTACTGTCCGCCTCCGGTCCATGTATTTCAATGGCTATTCCTGGGTAGACGTGCTGCCCCCCTCCGGGCCTTGCCTTCCAGTGGCGGCGCCCTGGGTAGACGTGCTGCCCCCTTCCGGGCCTTGCCTCGCAATGGCGACGCCCTGGGTAGATGTGCTGCCCCCCTCCGGGCCTTGCCTTCCAGTGGCGACGCCCTGGGTAGACCTGCTGTCCGCCTCCGGTCCATGTATTTCAATGGCTATTCCCTGGGTAGACCTGCTGTCCGCCTCCGGTCCATGTATTTCAATGGCTGTTCCCTGGGGTAGACCTACTGTCCGCCTCCGGTCCATGTATTTCAATGGCTGTTCCCGGGGTAGACCTGCTGTCCGCCTCCGGTCCGTGTATTTCAATGGGTATTCAATGGGGTAGACCTGCTGTCCGCCTCCGGTCCATGTATTTCAATGGCTATTCCCTGGGTAGACCTGCTGTCCGCCTCCGGTCCATGTATTTCGATGGCTGTTCCCTGGGTAGACCTACTGTCCGCCTCCGGTCCATGTATTTCAAAGGCTATTCCTGGGTAGACCTGCTGTCTGCCTCCGGTCCATGTATTTCAATGGCTATTCCTGGGTAGACGTGCTGCCCCCCTCCGGGCCTTGCCTTCCAGTGGCGACGCCCTGGGTAGACGTGCTGCCCCCTTCCGGGCCTTGCCTTCCAGTGGCGACGCCCTGGGTAGACCTGCTCTCCGCCTCCGGTTCATTAATTTCAACGCGTATTCCCGGGGTAGACCTGCTGTCCGCCTCCGGTCCATGTATTTCAATGGCTCTTCCCTGGGTAGACCTGCTGTCCGCCTCCGGTCCATGTATTTCAATGGCTGTTCCCTGGGGTAGACCTACTGTCCGCCTCCGGTCCATGTATTTCAATGGCTGTTCCCGGGGTAGACCTGCTGTCCGCCTCCGGTCCGTGTATTTCAATGGGTATTCCCTGGGGTAGACCTGCTGTCCGCCTCCGGTCCATGTATTTCGATGGCTGTTCCCTGGGTAGACCTACTGTCCGCCTCCGGTCCATGTATTTCAAAGGCTATTCCTGGGTAGACCTGCTGTCTGCCTCCGGTCCATGTATTTCAATGGCTATTCCTGGGTAGACGTGCTGCCCCCCTCCGGGCCTTGCCTTCCAGTGGTGACGCCCTGGGTAGACGTGCTGCCCCCTTCCGGGCCCTGCCTTCCAGTGGCGACGCCCTGGGTAGACCTGCTCTCCGCCTCCGGTTCATTAATTTCAACGCGTATTCCCGGGGTAGACCTGCTGTCCGCCTCCGGTCCATGTATTTCAATGGCTCTTCCCTGGGTAGACCTGCTGTCCGCCTCCGGTCCATGTATTTCGATGGCTGTTCCCTGGGTAGACCTGCTGTCCGCCTCCGGTCCATGTATTTCAATGGCTGTTCCCTGGGGTAGACCTGCTGTCCGCCTCCGGTCCATGTATTTCAAAGGCTATTCCTGGGTAGACCTGCTGTCTGCCTCCGGTCCATGTATTTCGATGGCTGTTCCCTGGGTAGACCTACTGTCCGCCTCCGGTCCATGTATTTCAATGGCTATTCCTGGGTAGACGTGCTGCCCCCCTCCGGGCCTTGCCTTCCAGTGGCGGCGCCCTGGGTAGACGTGCTGCCCCCTTCCGGGCCTTGCCTCGCAATGGCGACGCCCTGGGTAGATGTGCTGCCCCCCTCCGGGCCTTGCCTTCCAGTGGCGACGCCCTGGGTAGACCTGCTGTCCGCCTCCGGTCCATGTATTTCAATGGCTATTCCCTGGGTAGACCTGCTGTCCGCCTCCGGTCCATGTATTTCAATGGCTGTTCCCTGGGGTAGACCTACTGTCCGCCTCCGGTCCATGTATTTCAATGGCTGTTCCCGGGGTAGACCTGCTGTCCGCCTCCGGTCCGTGTATTTCAATGGGTATTCAATGGGGTAGACCTGCTGTCCGCCTCCGGTCCATGTATTTCAATGGCTATTCCCTGGGTAGACCTGCTGTCCGCCTCCGGTCCATGTATTTCGATGGCTGTTCCCTGGGTAGACCTACTGTCCGCCTCCGGTCCATGTATTTCAAAGGCTATTCCTGGGTAGACCTGCTGTCTGCCTCCGGTCCATGTATTTCAATGGCTATTCCTGGGTAGACGTGCTGCCCCCCTCCGGGCCTTGCCTTCCAGTGGCGACGCCCTGGGTAGACGTGCTGCCCCCTTCCGGGCCTTGCCTTCCAGTGGCGACGCCCTGGGTAGACCTGCTCTCCGCCTCTGGTCCGTGTATTTCAAGGGGTATTCCCCGGGTAGACCTGCTGTCCGCCTCCGGTCCATTTTATTTCAATGGGTATTCCCTGGGTAGACGTGCTGCCCCCCTCCGGGCCTTGCCTTCCAGTGGTGACGCCCTGGGTAGACGTGCTGCCCCCTTCCGGGCCTTGCCTCGCAATGGCGATGCCCTGGGTAGATGTGCTGCGCCACTCCGGGCCTTGCCTTCCAGTGGCGACGCCCTGGGTAGACCGGCTGTCCGCCTCCGGTCCATTTTATTTCAATGGGTGTTCCCTGGGTAGACCTGCTCTCCGCCTCCGGTTCATTTATTTCAACGCGTATTCCCGGGGTAGACCTGCTGTCCGCCTCCGGTCCATGTATTTCAATGGCTATTCCCTGGGTAGACCTGCTGTCCGCCTCCGGTCCATGTATTTCGATGGCTATTCCCTGGGTAGACCTGCTGTCCGCCTCCGGCCCATGTATTTCGATGGCTGTTCCCTGGGTAGACCTACTGTCCGCCTCCGGTCCATGTATTTCAATGGCTATTCCTGGGTAGACGTGCTGCCCCCCTCCGGGCCTTGCCTTCCAGTGGCGGCGCCCTGGGTAGACGTGCTGCCCCCTTCCGGGCCTTGCCTCGCAATGGCGACGCCCTGGGTAGATGTGCTGCCCCCCTCCGGGCCTTGCCTTCCAGTGGCGACGCCCTGGGTAGACCTGCTGTCCGCCTCCGGTCCATGTATTTCAATGGCTATTCCCTGGGTAGACCTGCTGTCCGCCTCCGGTCCATGTATTTCAATGGCTGTTCCCTGGGGTAGACCTACTGTCCGCCTCCGGTCCATGTATTTCAATGGCTGTTCCCGGGGTAGACCTGCTGTCCGCCTCCGGTCCGTGTATTTCAATGGGTATTCAATGGGGTAGACCTGCTGTCCGCCTCCGGTCCATGTATTTCAATGGCTATTCCCTGGGTAGACCTGCTGTCCGCCTCCGGTCCATGTATTTCGATGGCTGTTCCCTGGGTAGACCTACTGTCCGCCTCCGGTCCATGTATTTCAAAGGCTATTCCTGGGTAGACCTGCTGTCTGCCTCCGGTCCATGTATTTCAATGGCTATTCCTGGGTAGACGTGCTGCCCCCCTCCGGGCCTTGCCTTCCAGTGGCGACGCCCTGGGTAGACGTGCTGCCCCCTTCCGGGCCTTGCCTTCCAGTGGCGACGCCCTGGGTAGACCTGCTCTCCGCCTCCGGTTCATTAATTTCAACGCGTATTCCCGGGGTAGACCTGCTGTCCGCCTCCGGTCCATGTATTTCAATGGCTCTTCCCTGGGTAGACCTGCTGTCCGCCTCCGGTCCATGTATTTCAATGGCTGTTCCCTGGGGTAGACCTACTGTCCGCCTCCGGTCCATGTATTTCAATGGCTGTTCCCGGGGTAGACCTGCTGTCCGCCTCCGGTCCGTGTATTTCAATGGGTATTCCCTGGGGTAGACCTGCTGTCCGCCTCCGGTCCATGTATTTCGATGGCTGTTCCCTGGGTAGACCTACTGTCTGCCTCCGGTCCATGTATTTCAAAGGCTATTCCTGGGTAGACCTGCTGTCTGCCTCCGGTCCATGTATTTCAATGGCTATTCCTGGGTAGACGTGCTGCCCCCCTCCGGGCCTTGCCTTCCAGTGGTGACGCCCTGGGTAGACGTGCTGCCCCCTTCCGGGCCCTGCCTTCCAGTGGCGACGCCCTGGGTAGACCTGCTCTCCGCCTCCGGTTCATTAATTTCAACGCGTATTCCCGGGGTAGACCTGCTGTCCGCCTCCGGTCCATGTATTTCAATGGCTCTTCCCTGGGTAGACCTGCTGTCCGCCTCCGGTCCATGTATTTCGATGGCTGTTCCCTGGGTAGACCTGCTGTCCGCCTCCGGTCCATGTATTTCAATGGCTGTTCCCTGGGGTAGACCTGCTGTCCGCCTCCGGTCCATGTATTTCAAAGGCTATTCCTGGGTAGACCTGCTGTCTGCCTCCGGTCCATGTATTTCAATGGCTATTCCTGGGTAGACGTGCTGCCCCCCTCCGGGCCTTGCCTTCCAGTGGTGACGCCCTGGGTAGACGTGCTGCCCCCTTCCGGGCCTTGCCTTCCAGTGGCGACGCCCTGGGTAGACCTGCTCTCCGCCTCCGGTCCGTGTATTTCAAGGGGTATTCCCCGGGTAGACCTGCTGTCCGCCTCCGGTCCATTTTATTTCAATGGGTATTCCCTGGGTAGACGTGCTGCCCCCCTCCGGGCCTTGCCTTCCAGTCGTGACGCCCTGGGTAGACGTGCTGCCCCCTTCCGGGCCTTGCCTCGCAATGGCGATGCCCTGGGTAGATGTGCTGCGCCCCTCCGGGCCTTGCCTTCCAGTGGCGACGCCCTGGGTAGACCGGCTGTCCGCCTCCGGTCCATTTTATTTCAATGGGTGTTCCCTGGGTAGACCTGCTCTCCGCCTCCGGTTCATTTATTTCAACGCGTATTCCCGGGGTAGACCTGCTGTCCGCCTCCGGTCCATGTATTTCAATGGCTATTCCCTGGGTAGACCTGCTGTCCGCCTCCGGTCCATGTATTTCGATGGCTATTCCCTGGGTAGACCTGCTGTCCGCCTCCGGTCCATGTATTTCGATGGCTGTTCCCTGGGTAGACCTACTGTCCGCCTCCGGTCCATGTATTTCAATGGCTATTCCTGGGTAGACGTGCTGCCCCCCTCCGGGCCTTGCCTTCCAGTGGCGGCGCCCTGGGTAGACGTGCTGCCCCCTTCCGGGCCTTGCCTCGCAATGGCGACGCCCTGGGTAGATGTGCTGCCCCCCTCCGGGCCTTGCCTTCCAGTGGCGACGCCCTGGGTAGACCTGCTGTCCGCCTCCGGTCCATGTATTTCAATGGCTATTCCCTGGGTAGACCTGCTGTCCGCCTCCGGTCCATGTATTTCAATGGCTGTTCCCTGGGGTAGACCTACTGTCCGCCTCCGGTCCATGTATTTCAATGGCTGTTCCCGGGGTAGACCTGCTGTCCGCCTCCGGTCCGTGTATTTCAATGGGTATTCAATGGGGTAGACCTGCTGTCCGCCTCCGGTCCATGTATTTCAATGGCTATTCCCTGGGTAGACCTGCTGTCCGCCTCCGGTCCATGTATTTCGATGGCTGTTCCCTGGGTAGACCTACTGTCCGCCTCCGGTCCATGTATTTCAAAGGCTATTCCTGGGTAGACTTGCTGTCTGCCTCCGGTCCATGTATTTCAATGGCTATTCCTGGGTAGACGTGCTGCCCCCCTCCGGGCCTTGCCTTCCAGTGGCGACGCCCTGGGTAGACGTGCTGCCCCCTTCTGGGCCTTGCCTTCCAGTGGCGACGCCCTGGGTAGACCTGCTCTCCGCCTCTGGTCCGTGTATTTCAAGGGGTATTCCCCGGGTAGACCTGCTGTCCGCCTCCGGTCCATTTTATTTCAATGGGTATTCCCTGGGTAGACGTGCTGCCCCCCTCCGGGCCTTGCCTTCCAGTGGTGACGCCCTGGGTAGACGTGCTGCCCCCTTCCGGGCCTTGCCTCGCAATGGCGATGCCCTGGGTAGATGTGCTGCGCCCCTCCGGGCCTTGCCTTCCAGTGGCGACGCCCTGGGTAGACCGGCTGTCCGCCTCCGGTCCATTTTATTTCAATGGGTGTTCCCTGGGTAGACCTGCTCTCCGCCTCCGGTTCATTTATTTCAACGCGTATTCCCGGGGTAGACCTGCTGTCCGCCTCCGGTCCATGTATTTCAATGGCTATTCCCTGGGTAGACCTGCTGTCCGCCTCCGGTCCATGTATTTCGATGGCTATTCCCTGGGTAGACCTGCTGTCCGCCTCCGGTCCATGTATTTCGATGGCTGTTCCCTGGGTAGACCTACTGTCCGCCTCCGGTCCATGTATTTCAATGGCTATTCCTGGGTAGACGTGCTGCCCCCCTCCGGGCCTTGCCTTCCAGTGGCGGCGCCCTGGGTAGACGTGCTGCCCCCTTCCGGGCCTTGCCTCGCAATGGCGACGCCCTGGGTAGATGTGCTGCCCCCCTCCGGGCCTTGCCTTCCAGTGGCGACGCCCTGGGTAGACCTGCTGTCCGCCTCCGGTCCATGTATTTCAATGGCTATTCCCTGGGTAGACCTGCTGTCCGCCTCCGGTCCATGTATTTCAATGGCTGTTCCCTGGGGTAGACCTACTGTCCGCCTCCGGTCCATGTATTTCAATGGCTGTTCCCGGGGTAGACCTGCTGTCCGCCTCCGGTCCGTGTATTTCAATGGGTATTCAATGGGGTAGACCTGCTGTCCGCCTCCGGTCCATGTATTTCAATGGCTATTCCCTGGGTAGACCTGCTGTCCGCCTCCGGTCCATGTATTTCGATGGCTGTTCCCTGGGTAGACCTACTGTCCGCCTCCGGTCCATGTATTTCAAAGGCTATTCCTGGGTAGACCTGCTGTCTGCCTCCGGTCCATGTATTTCAATGGCTATTCCTGGGTAGACGTGCTGCCCCCCTCCGGGCCTTGCCTTCCAGTGGCGACGCCCTGGGTAGACGTGCTGCCCCCTTCCGGGCCTTGCCTTCCAGTGGCGACGCCCTGGGTAGACCTGCTCTCCGCCTCTGGTCCGTGTATTTCAAGGGGTATTCCCCGGGTAGACCTGCTGTCCGCCTCCGGTCCATTTTATTTCAATGGGTATTCCCTGGGTAGACGTGCTGCCCCCCTCCGGGCCTTGCCTTCCAGTGGTGACGCCCTGGGTAGACGTGCTGCCCCCTTCCGGGCCTTGCCTCGCAATGGCGATGCCCTGGGTAGATGTGCTGCGCCCCTCCGGGCCTTGCCTTCCAGTGGCGACGCCCTGGGTAGACCGGCTGTCCGCCTCCGGTCCATTTTATTTCAATGGGTGTTCCCTGGGTAGACCTGCTCTCCGCCTCCGGTTCATTTATTTCAACGCGTATTCCCGGGGTAGACCTGCTGTCCGCCTCCGGTCCATGTATTTCAATGGCTATTCCCTGGGTAGACCTGCTGTCCGCCTCCGGTCCATGTATTTCGATGGCTATTCCCTGGGTAGACCTGCTGTCCGCCTCCGGTCCATGTATTTCGATGGCTGTTCCCTGGGTAGACCTACTGTCCGCCTCCGGTCCATGTATTTCAATGGCTATTCCTGGGTAGACGTGCTGCCCCCCTCCGGGCCTTGCCTTCCAGTGGCGGCGCCCTGGGTAGACGTGCTGCCCCCTTCCGGGCCTTGCCTCGCAATGGCGACGCCCTGGGTAGATGTGCTGCCCCCCTCCGGGCCTTGCCTTCCAGTGGCGACGCCCTGGGTAGACCTGCTGTCCGCCTCCGGTCCATGTATTTCAATGGCTATTCCCTGGGTAGACCTGCTGTCCGCCTCCGGTCCATGTATTTCAATGGCTGTTCCCTGGGGTAGACCTACTGTCCGCCTCCGGTCCATGTATTTCAATGGCTGTTCCCGGGGTAGACCTGCTGTCCGCCTCCGGTCCGTGTATTTCAATGGGTATTCAATGGGGTAGACCTGCTGTCCGCCTCCGGTCCATGTATTTCAATGGCTATTCCCTGGGTAGACCTGCTGTCCGCCTCCGGTCCATGTATTTCGATGGCTGTTCCCTGGGTAGACCTGCTGTCTGCCTCCGGTCCATGTATTTCAATGGCTATTCCTGGGTAGACGTGCTGCCCCCCTCCGGGCCTTGCCTTCCAGTGGCGACGCCCTGGGTAGACGTGCTGCCCCCTTCCGGGCCTTGCCTTCCAGTGGCGACGCCCTGGGTAGATCTGCTCTCCGCCTCTGGTCCGTGTATTTCAAGGGGTATTCCCCGGGTAGACCTGCTGTCCGCCTCCGGTCCATTTTATTTCAATGGGTATTCCCTGGGTAGACGTGCTGCCCCCCTCCGGGCCTTGCCTTCCAGTGGTGACGCCCTGGGTAGACGTGCTGCCCCCTTCCGGGCCTTGCCTCGCAATGGCGATGCCCTGGGTAGATGTGCTGCGCCCCTCCGGGCCTTGCCTTCCAGTGGCGACGCCCTGGGTAGACCGGCTGTCCGCCTCCGGTCCATTTTATTTCAATGGGTGTTCCCTGGGTAGACCTGCTCTCCGCCTCCGGTTCATTTATTTCAACGCGTATTCCCGGGGTAGACCTGCTGTCCGCCTCCGGTCCATGTATTTCATTTCAATGGCTATTCCCTGGGTAGACCTGCTGTCCGCCTCCGGTCCATGTATTTCGATGGCTATTCCCTGGGTAGACCTGCTGTCCGCCTCCGGTCCATGTATTTCGATGGCTGTTCCCTGGGTAGACCTACTGTCCGCCTCCGGTCCATGTATTTCAATGGCTATTCCTGGGTAGACGTGCTGCCCCCCTCCGGGCCTTGCCTTCCAGTGGCGGCGCCCTGGGTAGACGTGCTGCCCCCTTCCGGGCCTTGCCTCGCAATGGCGACGCCCTGGGTAGATGTGCTGCCCCCCTCCGGGCCTTGCCTTCCAGTGGCGACGCCCTGGGTAGACCTGCTGTCCGCCTCCGGTCCATGTATTTCAATGGCTATTCCCTGGGTAGACCTGCTGTCCGCCTCCGGTCCATGTATTTCAATGGCTGTTCCCTGGGGTAGACCTACTGTCCGCCTCCGGTCCATGTATTTCAATGGCTGTTCCCGGGGTAGACCTGCTGTCCGCCTCCGGTCCGTGTATTTCAATGGGTATTCAATGGGGTAGACCTGCTGTCCGCCTCCGGTCCATGTATTTCAATGGCTATTCCCTGGGTAGACCTGCTGTCCGCCTCCGGTCCATGTATTTCGATGGCTGTTCCCTGGGTAGACCTACTGTCCGCCTCCGGTCCATGTATTTCAATGGCTATTCCTGGGTAGACGTGCTGCCCCCCTCCGGGCCTTGCCTTCCAGTGGCGACGCCCTGGGTAGACGTGCTGCCCCCTTCCGGGCCTTGCCTTCCAGTGGCGACGCCCTGGGTAGACCTGCTCTCCGCCTCTGGTCCGTGTATTTCAAGGGGTATTCCCCGGGTAGACCTGCTGTCCGCCTCCGGTCCATTTTATTTCAATGGGTATTCCCTGGGTAGACGTGCTGCCCCCCTCCGGGCCTTGCCTTCCAGTGGTGACGCCCTGGGTAGACGTGCTGCCCCCTTCCGGGCCTTGCCTCGCAATGGCGATGCCCTGGGTAGATGTGCTGCGCCCCTCCGGGCCTTGCCTTCCAGTGGCGACGCCCTGGGTAGACCGGCTGTCCGCCTCCGGTCCATTTTATTTCAATGGGTGTTCCCTGGGTAGACCTGCTCTCCGCCTCCGGTTCATTTATTTCAACGCGTATTCCCGGGGTAGACCTGCTGTCCGCCTCCGGTCCATGTATTTCAATGGCTATTCCCTGGGTAGACCTGCTGTCCGCCTCCGGTCCATGTATTTCGATGGCTATTCCCTGGGTAGACCTGCTGTCCGCCTCCGGTCCATGTATTTCGATGGCTGTTCCCTGGGTAGACCTACTGTCCGCCTCCGGTCCATGTATTTCAATGGCTATTCCTGGGTAGACGTGCTGCCCCCCTCCGGGCCTTGCCTTCCAGTGGCGGCGCCCTGGGTAGACGTGCTGCCCCCTTCCGGGCCTTGCCTCGCAATGGCGACGCCCTGGGTAGATGTGCTGCCCCCCTCCGGGCCTTGCCTTCCAGTGGCGACGCCCTGGGTAGACCTGCTGTCCGCCTCCGGTCCATGTATTTCAATGGCTATTCCCTGGGTAGACCTGCTGTCCGCCTCCGGTCCATGTATTTCAATGGCTGTTCCCTGGGGTAGACCTACTGTCCGCCTCCGGTCCATGTATTTCAATGGCTGTTCCCGGGGTAGACCTGCTGTCCGCCTCCGGTCCGTGTATTTCAATGGGTATTCAATGGGGTAGACCTGCTGTCCGCCTCCGGTCCATGTATTTCAATGGCTATTCCCTGGGTAGACCTGCTGTCCGCCTCCGGTCCATGTATTTCGATGGCTGTTCCCTGGGTAGACCTACTGTCCGCCTCCGGTCCATGTATTTCAAAGGCTATTCCTGGGTAGACCTGCTGTCTGCCTCCGGTCCATGTATTTCAATGGCTATTCCTGGGTAGACGTGCTGCCCCCCTCCGGGCCTTGCCTTCCAGTGGCGACGCCCTGGGTAGACGTGCTGCCCCCTTCCGGGCCTTGCCTTCCAGTGGCGACGCCCTGGGTAGACCTGCTCTCCGCCTCTGGTCCGTGTATTTCAAGGGGTATTCCCCGGGTAGACCTGCTGTCCGCCTCCGGTCCATTTTATTTCAATGGGTATTCCCTGGGTAGACGTGCTGCCCCCCTCCGGGCCTTGCCTTCCAGTGGTGACGCCCTGGGTAGACGTGCTGCCCCCTTCCGGGCCTTGCCTCGCAATGGCGATGCCCTGGGTAGATGTGCTGCGCCCCTCCGGGCCTTGCCTTCCAGTGGCGACGCCCTGGGTAGACCGGCTGTCCGCCTCCGGTCCATTTTATTTCAATGGGTGTTCCCTGGGTAGACCTGCTCTCCGCCTCCGGTTCATTTATTTCAACGCGTATTCCCGGGGTAGACCTGCTGTCCGCCTCCGGTCCATGTATTTCAATGGCTATTCCCTGGGTAGACCTGCTGTCCGCCTCCGGTCCATGTATTTCGATGGCTATTCCCTGGGTAGACCTGCTGTCCGCCTCCGGTCCATGTATTTCGATGGCTGTTCCCTGGGTAGACCTACTGTCCGCCTCCGGTCCATGTATTTCAATGGCTATTCCTGGGTAGACGTGCTGCCCCCCTCCGGGCCTTGCCTTCCAGTGGCGGCGCCCTGGGTAGACGTGCTGCCCCCTTCCGGGCCTTGCCTCGCAATGGCGACGCCCTGGGTAGATGTGCTGCCCCCCTCCGGGCCTTGCCTTCCAGTGGCGACGCCCTGGGTAGACCTGCTGTCCGCCTCCGGTCCATGTATTTCAATGGCTATTCCCTGGGTAGACCTGCTGTCCGCCTCCGGTCCATGTATTTCAATGGCTGTTCCCTGGGGTAGACCTACTGTCCGCCTCCGGTCCATGTATTTCAATGGCTGTTCCCGGGGTAGACCTGCTGTCCGCCTCCGGTCCGTGTATTTCAATGGGTATTCAATGGGGTAGACCTGCTGTCCGCCTCCGGTCCATGTATTTCAATGGCTATTCCCTGGGTAGACCTGCTGTCCGCCTCCGGTCCATGTATTTCGATGGCTGTTCCCTGGGTAGACGTACTGTCCGCCTCCGGTCCATGTATTTCAAAGGCTATTCCTGGGTAGACCTGCTGTCTGCCTCCGGTCCATGTATTTCAATGGCTATTCCTGGGTAGACGTGCTGCCCCCCTCCGGGCCTTGCCTTCCAGTGGCGACGCCCTGGGTAGACGTGCTGCCCCCTTCCGGGCCTTGCCTTCCAGTGGCGACGCCCTGGGTAGACCTGCTCTCCGCCTCCGGTTCATTAATTTCAACGCGTATTCCCGGGGTAGACCTGCTGTCCGCCTCCGGTCCATGTATTGCAATGGCTCTTCCCTGGGTAGACCTGCTGTCCGCCTCCGGTCCATGTATTTCAATGGCTGTTCCCTGGGGTAGACCTACTGTCCGCCTCCGGTCCATGTATTTCAATGGCTGTTCCCGGGGTAGACCTGCTGTCCGCCTCCGGTCCGTGTATTTCAATGGGTATTCCCTGGGGTAGACCTGCTGTCCGCCTCCGGTCCATGTATTTCGATGGCTGTTCCCTGGGTAGACCTACTGTCCGCCTCCGGTCCATGTATTTCAAAGGCTATTCCTGGGTAGACCTGCTGTCTGCCTCCCGGTCCATGTATTTCAATGGCTATTCCTGGGTAGACGTGCTGCCCCCCTCCGGGCCTTGCCTTCCAGTGGTGACGCCCTGGGTAGACGTGCTGCCCCCTTCCGGGCCCTGCCTTCCAGTGGCGACGCCCTGGGTAGACCTGCTCTCCGCCTCCGGTTCATTAATTTCAACGCGTATTCCCGGGGTAGACCTGCTGTCCGCCTCCGGTCCATGTATTTCAATGGCTCTTCCCTGGGTAGACCTGCTGTCCGCCTCCGGTCCATGTATTTCGATGGCTGTTCCCTGGGTAGACCTGCTGTCCGCCTCCGGTCCATGTATTTCAATGGCTGTTCCCTGGGGTAGACCTGCTGTCCGCCTCCGGTCCATGTATTTCAAAGGCTATTCCTGGGTAGACCTGCTGTCTGCCTCCGGTCCATGTATTTCGATGGCTGTTCCCTGGGTAGACCTACTGTCCGCCTCCGGTCCATGTATTTCAATGGCTATTCCTGGGTAGACGTGCTGCCCCCCTCCGGGCCTTGCCTTCCAGTGGCGGCGCCCTGGGTAGACGTGCTGCCCCCTTCCGGGCCTTGCCTCGCAATGGCGACGCCCTGGGTAGATGTGCTGCCCCCCTCCGGGCCTTGCCTTCCAGTGGCGACGCCCTGGGTAGACCTGCTGTCCGCCTCCGGTCCATGTATTTCAATGGCTATTCCCTGGGTAGACCTGCTGTCCGCCTCCGGTCCATGTATTTCAATGGCTGTTCCCTGGGGTAGACCTACTGTCCGCCTCCGGTCCATGTATTTCAATGGCTGTTCCCGGGGTAGACCTGCTGTCCGCCTCCGGTCCGTGTATTTCAATGGGTATTCAATGGGGTAGACCTGCTGTCCGCCTCCGGTCCATGTATTTCAATGGCTATTCCCTGGGTAGACCTGCTGTCCGCCTCCGGTCCATGTATTTCGATGGCTGTTCCCTGGGTAGACCTACTGTCCGCCTCCGGTCCATGTATTTCAAAGGCTATTCCTGGGTAGACCTGCTGTCTGCCTCCGGTCATGTATTTCAATGGCTATTCCTGGGTAGACGTGCTGCCCCCCTCCGGGCCTTGCCTTCCAGTGGCGACGCCCTGGGTAGACGTGCTGCCCCCTTCCGGGCCTTGCCTTCCAGTGGCGACGCCCTGGGTAGACCTGCTCTCCGCCTCTGGTCCGTGTATTTCAAGGGGTATTCCCCGGGTAGACCTGCTGTCCGCCTCCGGTCCATTTTATTTCAATGGGTATTCCCTGGGTAGACGTGCTGACCCCCCTCCGGGCCTTGCCTTCCAGTGGTGACGCCCTGGGTAGACGTGCCTGCCCCCTTCCGGGCCTTGCCTCGCAATGGCGATGCCCTGGGTAGATGTGCTGCGCCCCTCCGGGCCTTGCCTTCCAGTGGCGACGCCCTGGGTAGACCGGCTGTCCGCCTCCGGTCCATTTTATTACATGGGTGTTCCCTGGGTAGACCTGCTCTCCGCCTCCGGTTCATTTATTTCAACGCGTATTCCCGGGGTAGACCTGCTGTCCGCCTCCGGTCCATGTATTTCAATGGCTATTCCCTGGTAGACCTGCTGTCCGCCTCCGGTCCATGTATTTCGATGGCTATTCCCGGGGTAGACCTGCTGGTCCGCCTCCGGTCCATGTATTTCGATGGCTGTTCCCTGGGTAGACCTACTGTCCGCCTCCGGTCCATGTATTTCAATGGCTATTCCTGGGTAGACGTGCTGCCCCCCTCCGGGCCTTGCCTTCCAGTGGCGGCGCCCTGGGTAGGACGTGCTGCCCCCTTCCGGGCCTTGCCTCGCAATGGCGACGCCCTGGGTAGATGTGCTGCCCCCCTCCGGGCCTTGCCTTCCAGTGGCGACGCCCTGGGTAGACCTGCTGTCCGCCTCCGGTCCATGTATTCAATGGCTATTCCCTGGGTAGACTGCTGTCCGCCTCCGGTCCATGTATTTCAATGGCTGTTCCCTGGGGTAGACCTACTGTCCGCCTCCGGTCCATGTATTTCAATGGCTGTTCCGGGGTAGACCTGCTGTCCGCCTCCGGTCCGTGTATTTCAATGGGTATTCAATGGGGTAGACCTGCTGTCCGCCTCCGGTCCATGTATTTCAATGGCTATTCCCTGGGTAGACCTGCTGTCCGCCTCCGGTCCATGTATTTCGATGGCTGTTCCCTGGGTAGACCTACTGTCCGCCTCCGGTCCATGTATTTCAAAGGCTATTCCTGGGTAGACCTGCTGTCTGCCTCCGGTCCATGTATTTCAATGGCTATTCCTGGGTAGACGTGCTGCCCCCCTCCGGGCCTTGCCTTCCAGTGGCGACGCCCTGGGTAGACGTGCTGCCCCCTTCCGGGCCTTGCCTTCCAGTGGCGACGCCCTGGTAGACCTGCTCTCCGCCTCTGGTCCGTGTATTTCAAGGGGTATTCCCCGGGTAGACCTGCTGTCCGCCTCCGGTCCATGTATTTCAATGGCTCTTCCCTGGGTAGACCTGCTGTCCGCCTCCGGTCCATGTATTTCGATGGCTGTTCCCGGGGTAGACCTGCTGTCCGCCTCCGGTCATGTATTTCAATGGCTGTTCCCTGGGGTAGACCTGCTGTCCGCCTCCGGTCCATGTATTTCAAAGGCTATTCCTGGGTAGACCTGCTGTCTGCCTCCGGTCCATGTATTTCGATGGCTGTTCCCTGGGTAGACCTACTGTCCGCCTCCGGTCCATGTATTTCAATGGCTATTCCTGGGTAGACGTGCTGCCCCCCTCCGGGCCTTGCCTTCCAGTGGCGGCGCCCTGGGTAGACGTGCTGCCCCCTTCCGGGCCTTGCCTCGCAATGGCGACGCCCTGGGTAGATGTGCTGCCCCCCTCCGGGCCTTGCCTTCCAGTGGCGACGCCCTGGGTAGACCTGCTGTCCGCCTCCGGTCCATGTATTTCAATGGCTATTCCCTGGGTAGACCTGCTGTCCGCCTCCGGTCCATGTATTTCAATGGCTGTTCCCTGGGGTAGACCTACTGTCCGCCTCCGGTCCATGTATTTCAATGGCTGTTCCCGGGGTAGACCTGCTGTCCGCCTCCGGTCCGTGTATTTCAATGGGTATTCAATGGGGTAGACCTGCTGTCCGCCTCCGGTCCATGTATTTCAATGGCTATTCCCTGGGTAGACCTGCTGTCCGCCTCCGGTCCATGTATTTCGATGGCTGTTCCCTGGGTAGACCTACTGTCCGCCTCCGGTCCATGTATTTCAAAGGCTATTCCTGGGTAGACCTGCTGTCTGCCTCCGGTCCATGTATTTCAATGGCTATTCCTGGGTAGACGTGCTGCCCCCCTCCGGGCCTTGCCTTCCAGTGGCGACGCCCTGGGTAGACGTGCTGCCCCCTTCCGGGCCTTGCCTTCCAGTGGCGACGCCCTGGGTAGACCTGCTCTCCGCCTCTGGTCCGTGTATTTCAAGGGGTATTCCCCGGGTAGACCTGCTGTCCGCCTCCGGTCCATTTTATTTCAATGGGTATTCCCTGGGTAGACGTGCTGCCCCCCTCCGGGCCTTGCCTTCCAGTGGTGACGCCCTGGGTAGACGTGCTGCCCCCTTCCGGGCCTTGCCTCGCAATGGCGATGCCCTGGGTAGATGTGCTGCGCCCCTCCGGGCCTTGCCTTCCAGTGGCGACGCCCTGGGTAGACCGGCTGTCCGCCTCCGGTCCATTTTATTTCAATGGGTGTTCCCTGGGTAGACCTGCTCTCCGCCTCCGGTTCATTTATTTCAACGCGTATTCCCGGGGTAGACCTGCTGTCCGCCTCCGGTCCATGTATTTCAATGGCTATTCCCTGGGTAGACCTGCTGTCCGCCTCCGGTCCATGTATTTCGATGGCTATTCCCTGGGTAGACCTGCTGTCCGCCTCCGGTCCATGTATTTCGATGGCTGTTCCCTGGGTAGACCTACTGTCCGCCTCCGGTCCATGTATTTCAATGGCTATTCCTGGGTAGACGTGCTGCCCCCCTCCGGGCCTTGCCTTCCAGTGGCGGCGCCCTGGGTAGACGTGCTGCCCCCTTCCGGGCCTTGCCTCGCAATGGCGACGCCCTGGGTAGATGTGCTGCCCCCCTCCGGGCCTTGCCTTCCAGTGGCGACGCCCTGGGTAGACCTGCTGTCCGCCTCCGGTCCATGTATTTCAATGGCTATTCCCTGGGTAGACCTGCTGTCCGCCTCCGGTCCATGTATTTCAATGGCTGTTCCCTGGGGTAGACCTACTGTCCGCCTCCGGTCCATGTATTTCAATGGCTGTTCCCGGGGTAGACCTGCTGTCCGCCTCCGGTCCGTGTATTTCAATGGGTATTCAATGGGGTAGACCTGCTGTCCGCCTCCGGTCCATGTATTTCAATGGCTATTCCCTGGGTAGACCTGCTGTCCGCCTCCGGTCCATGTATTTCGATGGCTGTTCCCTGGGTAGACCTACTGTCCGCCTCCGGTCCATGTATTTCAAAGGCTATTCCTGGGTAGACCTGCTGTCTGCCTCCGGTCCATGTATTTCAATGGCTATTCCTGGGTAGACGTGCTGCCCCCCTCCGGGCCTTGCCTTCCAGTGGCGACGCCCTGGGTAGACGTGCTGCCCCCTTCCGGGCCTTGCCTTCCAGTGGCGACGCCCTGGGTAGACCTGCTCTCCGCCTCTGGTCCGTGTATTTCAAGGGGTATTCCCCGGGTAGACCTGCTGTCCGCCTCCGGTCCATTTTATTTCAATGGGTATTCCCTGGGTAGACGTGCTGCCCCCCTCCGGGCCTTGCCTTCCAGTGGTGACGCCCTGGGTAGACGTGCTGCCCCCTTCCGGGCCTTGCCTCGCAATGGCGATGCCCTGGGTAGATGTGCTGCGCCCCTCCGGGCCTTGCCTTCCAGTGGCGACGCCCTGGGTAGACCGGCTGTCCGCCTCCGGTCCATTTTATTTCAATGGGTGTTCCCTGGGTAGACCTGCTCTCCGCCTCCGGTTCATTTATTTCAACGCGTATTCCCGGGGTAGACCTGCTGTCCGCCTCCGGTCCATGTATTTCAATGGCTATTCCCTGGGTAGACCTGCTGTCCGCCTCCGGTCCATGTATTTCGATGGCTATTCCCTGGGTAGACCTGCTGTCCGCCTCCGGTCCATGTATTTCGATGGCTGTTCCCTGGGTAGACCTACTGTCCGCCTCCGGTCCATGTATTTCAATGGCTATTCCTGGGTAGACGTGCTGCCCCCCTCCGGGCCTTGCCTTCCAGTGGCGGCGCCCTGGGTAGACGTGCTGCCCCCTTCCGGGCCTTGCCTCGCAATGGCGACGCCCTGGGTAGATGTGCTGCCCCCCTCCGGGCCTTGCCTTCCAGTGGCGACGCCCTGGGTAGACCTGCTGTCCGCCTCCGGTCCATGTATTTCAATGGCTATTCCCTGGGTAGACCTGCTGTCCGCCTCCGGTCCATGTATTTCAATGGCTGTTCCCTGGGGTAGACCTACTGTCCGCCTCCGGTCCATGTATTTCAATGGCTGTTCCCGGGGTAGACCTGCTGTCCGCCTCCGGTCCGTGTATTTCAATGGGTATTCAATGGGGTAGACCTGCTGTCCGCCTCCGGTCCATGTATTTCAATGGCTATTCCCTGGGTAGACCTGCTGTCCGCCTCCGGTCCATGTATTTCGATGGCTGTTCCCTGGGTAGACCTACTGTCCGCCTCCGGTCCATGTATTTCAAAGGCTATTCCTGGGTAGACCTGCTGTCTGCCTCCGGTCCATGTATTTCAATGGCTATTCCTGGGTAGACGTGCTGCCCCCCTCCGGGCCTTGCCTTCCAGTGGCGACGCCCTGGGTAGACGTGCTGCCCCCTTCCGGGCCTTGCCTTCCAGTGGCGACGCCCTGGGTAGACCTGCTCTCCGCCTCCGGTTCATTAATTTCAACGCGTATTCCCGGGGTAGACCTGCTGTCCGCCTCCGGTCCATGTATTTCAATGGCTCTTCCCTGGGTAGACCTGCTGTCCGCCTCCGGTCCATGTATTTCAATGGCTGTTCCCTGGGGTAGACCTACTGTCCGCCTCCGGTCCATGTATTTCAATGGCTGTTCCCGGGGTAGACCTGCTGTCCGCCTCCGGTCCGTGTATTTCAATGGGTATTCCCTGGGGTAGACCTGCTGTCCGCCTCCGGTCCATGTATTTCGATGGCTGTTCCCTGGGTAGACCTACTGTCCGCCTCCGGTCCATGTATTTCAAAGGCTATTCCTGGGTAGACCTGCTGTATGCCTCCGGTCCATGTATTTCAATGGCTATTCCTGGGTAGACGTGCTGCCCCCCTCCGGGCCTTGCCTTCCAGTGGTGACGCCCTGGGTAGACGTGCTGCCCCCTTCCGGGCCCTGCCTTCCAGTGGCGACGCCCTGGGTAGACCTGCTCTCCGCCTCCGGTTCATTAATTTCAACGCGTATTCCCGGGGTAGACCTGCTGTCCGCCTCCGGTCCATGTATTTC
This sequence comes from Delichon dasypus, assembly GCA_037837765.1. Taxonomy (NCBI): domain Eukaryota; kingdom Metazoa; phylum Chordata; class Aves; order Passeriformes; family Hirundinidae; genus Delichon; species Delichon dasypus. Next base: position 384,247 of record JBBAXF010000060.1, read on the forward strand.
AATGGCTCTTCCCTGGGTAGACCTGCTGTCCGCCTCCGGTCCATGTATTTCGATGGCTGTTCCCTGGGTAGACCTGCTGTCCGCCTCCGGTCCATGTATTTCAATGGCTGTTCCCTGGGGTAGACCTGCTGTCCGCCTCCGGTCCATGTATTTCAAAGGCTATTCCTGGGTAGACCTGCTGTCTGCCTCCGGTCCATGTATTTCAATGGCTATTCCTGGGTAGACGTGCTGCCCCCCTCCGGGCCTTGCCTTCCAGTGGTGACGCCCTGGGTAGACGTGCTGCCCCCTTCCGGGCCTTGCCTTCCAGTGGCGACGCCCTGGGTAGACCTGCTCTCCGCCTCCGGTCCGTGTATTTCAAGGGGTATTCCCCGGGTAGACCTGCTGTCCGCCTCCGGTCCATTTTATTTCAATGGGTATTCCCTGGGTAGACGTGCTGCCCCCCTCCGGGCCTTGCCTTCCAGTGGTGACGCCCTGGGTAGACGTGCTGCCCCCTTCCGGGCCTTGCCTCGCAATGGCGATGCCCTGGGTAGATGTGCTGCGCCCCTCCGGGCCTTGCCTTCCAGTGGCGACGCCCTGGGTAGACCGGCTGTCCGCCTCCGGTCCATTTTATTTCAATGGGTGTTCCCTGGGTAGACCTGCTCTCCACCTCCGGTTCATTTATTTCAACGCGTATTCCCGGGGTAGACCTGCTGTCCGCCTCCGGTCCATGTATTTCAATGGCTATTCCCTGGGTAGACCTGCTGTCCGCCTCCGGTCCATGTATTTCGATGGCTATTCCCTGGGTAGACCTGCTGTCCGCCTCCGGTCCATGTATTTCGATGGCTGTTCCCTGGGTAGACCTACTGTCCGCCTCCGGTCCATGTATTTCAATGGCTATTCCTGGGTAGACGTGCTGCCCCCCTCCGGGCCTTGCCTTCCAGTGGCGGCGCCCTGGGTAGACGTGCTGCCCCCTTCCGGGCCTTGCCTCGCAATGGCGACGCCCTGGGTAGATGTGCTGCCCCCCTCCGGGCCTTGCCTTCCAGTGGCGACGCCCTGGGTAGACCTGCTGTCCGCCTCCGGTCCATGTATTTCAATGGCTATTCCCTGGGTAGACCTGCTGTCCGCCTCCGGTCCATGTATTTCAATGGCTGTTCCCTGGGGTAGACCTACTGTCCGCCTCCGGTCCATGTATTTCAATGGCTGTTCCCGGGGTAGACCTGCTGTCCGCCTCCGGTCCGTGTATTTCAATGGGTATTCAATGGGGTAGACCTGCTGTCCGCCTCCGGTCCATGTATTTCAATGGCTATTCCCTGGGTAGACCTGCTGTCCGCCTCCGGTCCATGTATTTCGATGGCTGTTCCCTGGGTAGACCTACTGTCCGCCTCCGGTCCATGTATTTCAAAGGCTATTCCTGGGTAGACCTGCTGTCTGCCTCCGGTCCATGTATTTCAATGGCTATTCCTGGGTAGACGTGCTGCCCCCCTCCGGGCCTTGCCTTCCAGTGGCGACGCCCTGGGTAGACGTGCTGCCCCCTTCCGGGCCTTGCCTTCCAGTGGCGACGCCCTGGGTAGACCTGCTCTCCGCCTCCGGTTCATTAATTTCAACGCGTATTCCCGGGGTAGACCTGCTGTCCGCCTCCGGTCCATGTATTGCAATGGCTCTTCCCTGGGTAGACCTGCTGTCCGCCTCCGGTCCATGTATTTCAATGGCTGTTCCCTGGGGTAGACCTACTGTCCGCCTCCGGTCCATGTATTTCAATGGCTGTTCCCGGGGTAGACCTGCTGTCCGCCTCCGGTCCGTGTATTTCAATGGGTATTCCCTGGGGTAGACCTGCTGTCCGCCTCCGGTCCATGTATTTCGATGGCTGTTCCCTGGGTAGACCTACTGTCCGCCTCCGGTCCATGTATTTCAAAGGCTATTCCTGGGTAGACCTGCTGTCTGCCTCCGGTCCATGTATTTCAATGGCTATTCCTGGGTAGACGTGCTGCCCCCCTCCGGGCCTTGCCTTCCAGTGGTGACGCCCTGGGTAGACGTGCTGCCCCCTTCCGGGCCCTGCCTTCCAGTGGCGACGCCCTGGGTAGACCTGCTCTCCGCCTCCGGTTCATTAATTTCAACGCGTATTCCCGGGGTAGACCTGCTGTCCGCCTCCGGTCCATGTATTTCAATGGCTCTTCCCTGGGTAGACCTGCTGTCCGCCTCCGGTCCATGTATTTCGATGGCTGTTCCCTGGGTAGACCTGCTGTCCGCCTCCGGTCCATGTATTTCAATGGCTGTTCCCTGGGGTAGACCTGCTGTCCGCCTCCGGTCCATGTATTTCAAAGGCTATTCCTGGGTAGACCTGCTGTCTGCCTCCGGTCCATGTATTTCGATGGCTGTTCCCTGGGTAGACCTACTGTCCGCCTCCGGTCCATGTATTTCAATGGCTATTCCTGGGTAGACGTGCTGCCCCCCTCCGGGCCTTGCCTTCCAGTGGCGGCGCCCTGGGTAGACGTGCTGCCCCCTTCCGGGCCTTGCCTCGCAATGGCGACGCCCTGGGTAGATGTGCTGCCCCCCTCCGGGCCTTGCCTTCCAGTGGCGACGCCCTGGGTAGACCTGCTGTCCGCCTCCGGTCCATGTATTTCAATGGCTATTCCCTGGGTAGACCTGCTGTCCGCCTCCGGTCCATGTATTTCAATGGCTGTTCCCTGGGGTAGACCTACTGTCCGCCTCCGGTCCATGTATTTCAATGGCTGTTCCCGGGGTAGACCTGCTGTCCGCCTCCGGTCCGTGTATTTCAATGGGTATTCAATGGGGTAGACCTGCTGTCCGCCTCCGGTCCATGTATTTCAATGGCTATTCCCTGGGTAGACCTGCTGTCCGCCTCCGGTCCATGTATTTCGATGGCTGTTCCCTGGGTAGACCTACTGTCCGCCTCCGGTCCATGTATTTCAAAGGCTATTCCTGGGTAGACGTGCTGCCCCCCTCCGGGCCTTGCCTTCCAGTGGCGGCGCCCTGGGTAGACGTGCTGCCCCCTTCCGGGCCTTGCCTCGCAATGGCGACGCCCTGGGTAGATGTGCTGCCCCCCTCCGGGCCTTGCCTTCCAGTGGCGACGCCCTGGGTAGACCTGCTGTCCGCCTCCGGTCCATGTATTTCAATGGCTATTCCCTGGGTAGACCTGCTGTCCGCCTCCGGTCCATGTATTTCAATGGCTGTTCCCTGGGGTAGACCTACTGTCCGCCTCCGGTCCATGTATTTCAATGGCTGTTCCCGGGGTAGACCTGCTGTCCGCCTCCGGTCCGTGTATTTCAATGGGTATTCAATGGGGTAGACCTGCTGTCCGCCTCCGGTCCATGTATTTCAATGGCTATTCCCTGGGTAGACCTGCTGTCCGCCTCCGGTCCATGTATTTCGATGGCTGTTCCCTGGGTAGACCTACTGTCCGCCTCCGGTCCATGTATTTCAAAGGCTATTCCTGGGTAGACCTGCTGTCTGCCTCCGGTCCATGTATTTCAATGGCTATTCCTGGGTAGACGTGCTGCCCCCCTCCGGGCCTTGCCTTCCAGTGGCGACGCCCTGGGTAGACGTGCTGCCCCCTTCCGGGCCTTGCCTTCCAGTGGCGACGCCCTGGGTAGACCTGCTCTCCGCCTCCGGTTCATTAATTTCAACGCGTATTCCCGGGGTAGACCTGCTGTCCGCCTCCGGTCCATGTATTTCAATGGCTCTTCCCTGGGTAGACCTGCTGTCCGCCTCCGGTCCATGTATTTCAATGGCTGTTCCCTGGGGTAGACCTACTGTCCGCCTCCGGTCCATGTATTTCAATGGCTGTTCCCGGGGTAGACCTGCTGTCCGCCTCCGGTCCGTGTATTTCAATGGGTATTCCCTGGGGTAGACCTGCTGTCCGCCTCCGGTCCATGTATTTCGATGGCTGTTCCCTGGGTAGACCTACTGTCCGCCTCCGGTCCATGTATTTCAAAGGCTATTCCTGGGTAGACCTGCTGTATGCCTCCGGTCCATGTATTTCAATGGCTATTCCTGGGTAGACGTGCTGCCCCCCTCCGGGCCTTGCCTTCCAGTGGTGACGCCCTGGGTAGACGTGCTGCCCCCTTCCGGGCCCTGCCTTCCAGTGGCGACGCCCTGGGTAGACCTGCTCTCCGCCTCCGGTTCATTAATTTCAACGCGTATTCCCGGGGTAGACCTGCTGTCCGCCTCCGGTCCATGTATTTCAATGGCTCTTCCCTGGGTAGACCTGCTGTCCGCCTCCGGTCCATGTATTTCGATGGCTGTTCCCTGGGTAGACCTGCTGTCCGCCTCCGGTCCATGTATTTCAATGGCTGTTCCCTGGGGTAGACCTGCTGTCCGCCTCCGGTCCATGTATTTCAAAGGCTATTCCTGGGTAGACCTGCTGTCTGCCTCCGGTCCATGTATTTCAATGGCTATTCCTGGGTAGACGTGCTGCCCCCCTCCGGGCCTTGCCTTCCAGTGGTGACGCCCTGGGTAGACGTGCTGCCCCCTTCCGGGCCTTGCCTTCCAGTGGCGACGCCCTGGGTAGACCTGCTCTCCGCCTCCGGTCCGTGTATTTCAAGGGGTATTCCCCGGGTAGACCTGCTGTCCGCCTCCGGTCCATTTTATTTCAATGGGTATTCCCTGGGTAGACGTGCTGCCCCCCTCCGGGCCTTGCCTTCCAGTGGTGACGCCCTGGGTAGACGTGCTGCCCCCTTCCGGGCCTTGCCTCGCAATGGCGATGCCCTGGGTAGATGTGCTGCGCCCCTCCGGGCCTTGCCTTCCAGTGGCGACGCCCTGGGTAGACCGGCTGTCCGCCTCCGGTCCATTTTATTTCAATGGGTGTTCCCTGGGTAGACCTGCTCTCCACCTCCGGTTCATTTATTTCAACGCGTATTCCCGGGGTAGACCTGCTGTCCGCCTCCGGTCCATGTATTTCAATGGCTATTCCCTGGGTAGACCTGCTGTCCGCCTCCGGTCCATGTATTTCGATGGCTATTCCCTGGGTAGACCTGCTGTCCGCCTCCGGTCCATGTATTTCGATGGCTGTTCCCTGGGTAGACCTACTGTCCGCCTCCGGTCCATGTATTTCAATGGCTATTCCTGGGTAGACGTGCTGCCCCCCTCCGGGCCTTGCCTTCCAGTGGCGGCGCCCTGGGTAGACGTGCTGCCCCCTTCCGGGCCTTGCCTCGCAATGGCGACGCCCTGGGTAGATGTGCTGCCCCCCTCCGGGCCTTGCCTTCCAGTGGCGACGCCCTGGGTAGACCTGCTGTCCGCCTCCGGTCCATGTATTTCAATGGCTATTCCCTGGGTAGACCTGCTGTCCGCCTCCGGTCCATGTATTTCAATGGCTGTTCCCTGGGGTAGACCTACTGTCCGCCTCCGGTCCATGTATTTCAATGGCTGTTCCCGGGGTAGACCTGCTGTCCGCCTCCGGTCCGTGTATTTCAATGGGTATTCAATGGGGTAGACCTGCTGTCCGCCTCCGGTCCATGTATTTCAATGGCTATTCCCTGGGTAGACCTGCTGTCCGCCTCCGGTCCATGTATTTCGATGGCTGTTCCCTGGGTAGACCTACTGTCCGCCTCCGGTCCATGTATTTCAAAGGCTATTCCTGGGTAGACCTGCTGTCTGCCTCCGGTCCATGTATTTCAATGGCTATTCCTGGGTAGACGTGCTGCCCCCCTCCGGGCCTTGCCTTCCAGTGGCGACGCCCTGGGTAGACGTGCTGCCCCCTTCCGGGCCTTGCCTTCCAGTGGCGACGCCCTGGGTAGACCTGCTCTCCGCCTCCGGTTCATTAATTTCAACGCGTATTCCCGGGGTAGACCTGCTGTCCGCCTCCGGTCCATGTATTGCAATGGCTCTTCCCTGGGTAGACCTGCTGTCCGCCTCCGGTCCATGTATTTCAATGGCTGTTCCCTGGGGTAGACCTACTGTCCGCCTCCGGTCCATGTATTTCAATGGCTGTTCCCGGGGTAGACCTGCTGTCCGCCTCCGGTCCGTGTATTTCAATGGGTATTCCCTGGGGTAGACCTGCTGTCCGCCTCCGGTCCATGTATTTCGATGGCTGTTCCCTGGGTAGACCTACTGTCCGCCTCCGGTCCATGTATTTCAAAGGCTATTCCTGGGTAGACCTGCTGTCTGCCTCCGGTCCATGTATTTCAATGGCTATTCCTGGGTAGACGTGCTGCCCCCCTCCGGGCCTTGCCTTCCAGTGGTGACGCCCTGGGTAGACGTGCTGCCCCCTTCCGGGCCCTGCCTTCCAGTGGCGACGCCCTGGGTAGACCTGCTCTCCGCCTCCGGTTCATTAATTTCAACGCGTATTCCCGGGGTAGACCTGCTGTCCGCCTCCGGTCCATGTATTTCAATGGCTCTTCCCTGGGTAGACCTGCTGTCCGCCTCCGGTCCATGTATTTCGATGGCTGTTCCCTGGGTAGACCTGCTGTCCGCCTCCGGTCCATGTATTTCAATGGCTGTTCCCTGGGGTAGACCTGCTGTCCGCCTCCGGTCCATGTATTTCAAAGGCTATTCCTGGGTAGACCTGCTGTCTGCCTCCGGTCCATGTATTTCGATGGCTGTTCCCTGGGTAGACCTACTGTCCGCCTCCGGTCCATGTATTTCAATGGCTATTCCTGGGTAGACGTGCTGCCCCCCTCCGGGCCTTGCCTTCCAGTGGCGGCGCCCTGGGTAGACGTGCTGCCCCCTTCCGGGCCTTGCCTCGCAATGGCGACGCCCTGGGTAGATGTGCTGCCCCCCTCCGGGCCTTGCCTTCCAGTGGCGACGCCCTGGGTAGACCTGCTGTCCGCCTCCGGTCCATGTATTTCAATGGCTATTCCCTGGGTAGACCTGCTGTCCGCCTCCGGTCCATGTATTTCAATGGCTGTTCCCTGGGGTAGACCTACTGTCCGCCTCCGGTCCATGTATTTCAATGGCTGTTCCCGGGGTAGACCTGCTGTCCGCCTCCGGTCCGTGTATTTCAATGGGTATTCAATGGGGTAGACCTGCTGTCCGCCTCCGGTCCATGTATTTCAATGGCTATTCCCTGGGTAGACCTGCTGTCCGCCTCCGGTCCATGTATTTCGATGGCTGTTCCCTGGGTAGACCTACTGTCCGCCTCCGGTCCATGTATTTCAAAGGCTATTCCTGGGTAGACCTGCTGTCTGCCTCCGGTCCATGTATTTCAATGGCTATTCCTGGGTAGACGTGCTGCCCCCCTCCGGGCCTTGCCTTCCAGTGGCGACGCCCTGGGTAGACGTGCTGCCCCCTTCCGGGCCTTGCCTTCCAGTGGCGACGCCCTGGGTAGACCTGCTCTCCGCCTCCGGTTCATTAATTTCAACGCGTATTCCCGGGGTAGACCTGCTGTCCGCCTCCGGTCCATGTATTTCAATGGCTCTTCCCTGGGTAGACCTGCTGTCCGCCTCCGGTCCATGTATTTCAATGGCTGTTCCCTGGGGTAGACCTACTGTCCGCCTCCGGTCCATGTATTTCAATGGCTGTTCCCGGGGTAGACCTGCTGTCCGCCTCCGGTCCGTGTATTTCAATGGGTATTCCCTGGGGTAGACCTGCTGTCCGCCTCCGGTCCATGTATTTCGATGGCTGTTCCCTGGGTAGACCTACTGTCCGCCTCCGGTCCATGTATTTCAAAGGCTATTCCTGGGTAGACCTGCTGTATGCCTCCGGTCCATGTATTTCAATGGCTATTCCTGGGTAGACGTGCTGCCCCCCTCCGGGCCTTGCCTTCCAGTGGTGACGCCCTGGGTAGACGTGCTGCCCCCTTCCGGGCCCTGCCTTCCAGTGGCGACGCCCTGGGTAGACCTGCTCTCCGCCTCCGGTTCATTAATTTCAACGCGTATTCCCGGGGTAGACCTGCTGTCCGCCTCCGGTCCATGTATTTCAATGGCTCTTCCCTGGGTAGACCTGCTGTCCGCCTCCGGTCCATGTATTTCGATGGCTGTTCCCTGGGTAGACCTGCTGTCCGCCTCCGGTCCATGTATTTCAATGGCTGTTCCCTGGGGTAGACCTGCTGTCCGCCTCCGGTCCATGTATTTCAAAGGCTATTCCTGGGTAGACCTGCTGTCTGCCTCCGGTCCATGTATTTCAATGGCTATTCCTGGGTAGACGTGCTGCCCCCCTCCGGGCCTTGCCTTCCAGTGGTGACGCCCTGGGTAGACGTGCTGCCCCCTTCCGGGCCTTGCCTTCCAGTGGCGACGCCCTGGGTAGACCTGCTCTCCGCCTCCGGTCCGTGTATTTCAAGGGGTATTCCCCGGGTAGACCTGCTGTCCGCCTCCGGTCCATTTTATTTCAATGGGTATTCCCTGGGTAGACGTGCTGCCCCCCTCCGGGCCTTGCCTTCCAGTGGTGACGCCCTGGGTAGACGTGCTGCCCCCTTCCGGGCCTTGCCTCGCAATGGCGATGCCCTGGGTAGATGTGCTGCGCCCCTCCGGGCCTTGCCTTCCAGTGGCGACGCCCTGGGTAGACCGGCTGTCCGCCTCCGGTCCATTTTATTTCAATGGGTGTTCCCTGGGTAGACCTGCTCTCCACCTCCGGTTCATTTATTTCAACGCGTATTCCCGGGGTAGACCTGCTGTCCGCCTCCGGTCCATGTATTTCAATGGCTATTCCCTGGGTAGACCTGCTGTCCGCCTCCGGTCCATGTATTTCGATGGCTATTCCCTGGGTAGACCTGCTGTCCGCCTCCGGTCCATGTATTTCGATGGCTGTTCCCTGGGTAGACCTACTGTCCGCCTCCGGTCCATGTATTTCAATGGCTATTCCTGGGTAGACGTGCTGCCCCCCTCCGGGCCTTGCCTTCCAGTGGCGGCGCCCTGGGTAGACGTGCTGCCCCCTTCCGGGCCTTGCCTCGCAATGGCGACGCCCTGGGTAGATGTGCTGCCCCCCTCCGGGCCTTGCCTTCCAGTGGCGACGCCCTGGGTAGACCTGCTGTCCGCCTCCGGTCCATGTATTTCAATGGCTATTCCCTGGGTAGACCTGCTGTCCGCCTCCGGTCCATGTATTTCAATGGCTGTTCCCTGGGGTAGACCTACTGTCCGCCTCCGGTCCATGTATTTCAATGGCTGTTCCCGGGGTAGACCTGCTGTCCGCCTCCGGTCCGTGTATTTCAATGGGTATTCAATGGGGTAGACCTGCTGTCCGCCTCCGGTCCATGTATTTCAATGGCTATTCCCTGGGTAGACCTGCTGTCCGCCTCCGGTCCATGTATTTCGATGGCTGTTCCCTGGGTAGACCTACTGTCCGCCTCCGGTCCATGTATTTCAAAGGCTATTCCTGGGTAGACCTGCTGTCTGCCTCCGGTCCATGTATTTCAATGGCTATTCCTGGGTAGACGTGCTGCCCCCCTCCGGGCCTTGCCTTCCAGTGGCGACGCCCTGGGTAGACGTGCTGCCCCCTTCCGGGCCTTGCCTTCCAGTGGCGACGCCCTGGGTAGACCTGCTCTCCGCCTCCGGTTCATTAATTTCAACGCGTATTCCCGGGGTAGACCTGCTGTCCGCCTCCGGTCCATGTATTGCAATGGCTCTTCCCTGGGTAGACCTGCTGTCCGCCTCCGGTCCATGTATTTCAATGGCTGTTCCCTGGGGTAGACCTACTGTCCGCCTCCGGTCCATGTATTTCAATGGCTGTTCCCGGGGTAGACCTGCTGTCCGCCTCCGGTCCGTGTATTTCAATGGGTATTCCCTGGGGTAGACCTGCTGTCCGCCTCCGGTCCATGTATTTCGATGGCTGTTCCCTGGGTAGACCTACTGTCCGCCTCCGGTCCATGTATTTCAAAGGCTATTCCTGGGTAGACCTGCTGTCTGCCTCCGGTCCATGTATTTCAATGGCTATTCCTGGGTAGACGTGCTGCCCCCCTCCGGGCCTTGCCTTCCAGTGGTGACGCCCTGGGTAGACGTGCTGCCCCCTTCCGGGCCCTGCCTTCCAGTGGCGACGCCCTGGGTAGACCTGCTCTCCGCCTCCGGTTCATTAATTTCAACGCGTATTCCCGGGGTAGACCTGCTGTCCGCCTCCGGTCCATGTATTTCAATGGCTCTTCCCTGGGTAGACCTGCTGTCCGCCTCCGGTCCATGTATTTCGATGGCTGTTCCCTGGGTAGACCTGCTGTCCGCCTCCGGTCCATGTATTTCAATGGCTGTTCCCTGGGGTAGACCTGCTGTCCGCCTCCGGTCCATGTATTTCAAAGGCTATTCCTGGGTAGACCTGCTGTCTGCCTCCGGTCCATGTATTTCGATGGCTGTTCCCTGGGTAGACCTACTGTCCGCCTCCGGTCCATGTATTTCAATGGCTATTCCTGGGTAGACGTGCTGCCCCCCTCCGGGCCTTGCCTTCCAGTGGCGGCGCCCTGGGTAGACGTGCTGCCCCCTTCCGGGCCTTGCCTCGCAATGGCGACGCCCTGGGTAGATGTGCTGCCCCCCTCCGGGCCTTGCCTTCCAGTGGCGACGCCCTGGGTAGACCTGCTGTCCGCCTCCGGTCCATGTATTTCAATGGCTATTCCCTGGGTAGACCTGCTGTCCGCCTCCGGTCCATGTATTTCAATGGCTGTTCCCTGGGGTAGACCTACTGTCCGCCTCCGGTCCATGTATTTCAATGGCTGTTCCCGGGGTAGACCTGCTGTCCGCCTCCGGTCCGTGTATTTCAATGGGTATTCAATGGGGTAGACCTGCTGTCCGCCTCCGGTCCATGTATTTCAATGGCTATTCCCTGGGTAGACCTGCTGTCCGCCTCCGGTCCATGTATTTCGATGGCTGTTCCCTGGGTAGACCTACTGTCCGCCTCCGGTCCATGTATTTCAAAGGCTATTCCTGGGTAGACCTGCTGTCTGCCTCCGGTCCATGTATTTCAATGGCTATTCCTGGGTAGACGTGCTGCCCCCCTCCGGGCCTTGCCTTCCAGTGGCGACGCCCTGGGTAGACGTGCTGCCCCCTTCCGGGCCTTGCCTTCCAGTGGCGACGCCCTGGGTAGACCTGCTCTCCGCCTCTGGTCCGTGTATTTCAAGGGGTATTCCCCGGGTAGACCTGCTGTCCGCCTCCGGTCCATTTTATTTCAATGGGTATTCCCTGGGTAGACGTGCTGCCCCCCTCCGGGCCTTGCCTTCCAGTGGTGACGCCCTGGGTAGACGTGCTGCCCCCTTCCGGGCCTTGCCTCGCAATGGCGATGCCCTGGGTAGATGTGCTGCGCCCCTCCGGGCCTTGCCTTCCAGTGGCGACGCCCTGGGTAGACCGGCTGTCCGCCTCCGGTCCATTTTATTTCAATGGGTGTTCCCTGGGTAGACCTGCTCTCCGCCTCCGGTTCATTTATTTCAACGCGTATTCCCGGGGTAGACCTGCTGTCCGCCTCCGGTCCATGTATTTCAATGGCTATTCCCTGGGTAGACCTGCTGTCCGCCTCCGGTCCATGTATTTCGATGGCTATTCCCTGGGTAGACCTGCTGTCCGCCTCCGGTCCATGTATTTCGATGGCTGTTCCCTGGGTAGACCTACTGTCCGCCTCCGGTCCATGTATTTCAATGGCTATTCCTGGGTAGACGTGCTGCCCCCCTCCGGGCCTTGCCTTCCAGTGGCGGCGCCCTGGGTAGACGTGCTGCCCCCTTCCGGGCCTTGCCTCGCAATGGCGACGCCCTGGGTAGATGTGCTGCCCCCCTCCGGGCCTTGCCTTCCAGTGGCGACGCCCTGGGTAGACCTGCTGTCCGCCTCCGGTCCATGTATTTCAATGGCTATTCCCTGGGTAGACCTGCTGTCCGCCTCCGGTCCATGTATTTCAATGGCTGTTCCCTGGGGTAGACCTACTGTCCGCCTCCGGTCCATGTATTTCAATGGCTGTTCCCGGGGTAGACCTGCTGTCCGCCTCCGGTCCGTGTATTTCAATGGGTATTCAATGGGGTAGACCTGCTGTCCGCCTCCGGTCCATGTATTTCAATGGCTATTCCCTGGGTAGACCTGCTGTCCGCCTCCGGTCCATGTATTTCGATGGCTGTTCCCTGGGTAGACCTACTGTCCGCCTCCGGTCCATGTATTTCAAAGGCTATTCCTGGGTAGACCTGCTGTCTGCCTCCGGTCCATGTATTTCAATGGCTATTCCTGGGTAGACGTGCTGCCCCCCTCCGGGCCTTGCCTTCCAGTGGCGACGCCCTGGGTAGACGTGCTGCCCCCTTCCGGGCCTTGCCTTCCAGTGGCGACGCCCTGGGTAGACCTGCTCTCCGCCTCCGGTTCATTAATTTCAACGCGTATTCCCGGGGTAGACCTGCTGTCCGCCTCCGGTCCATGTATTTCAATGGCTCTTCCCTGGGTAGACCTGCTGTCCGCCTCCGGTCCATGTATTTCAATGGCTGTTCCCTGGGGTAGACCTACTGTCCGCCTCCGGTCCATGTATTTCAATGGCTGTTCCCGGGGTAGACCTGCTGTCCGCCTCCGGTCCGTGTATTTCAATGGGTATTCCCTGGGGTAGACCTGCTGTCCGCCTCCGGTCCATGTATTTCGATGGCTGTTCCCTGGGTAGACCTACTGTCCGCCTCCGGTCCATGTATTTCAAAGGCTATTCCTGGGTAGACCTGCTGTATGCCTCCGGTCCATGTATTTCAATGGCTATTCCTGGGTAGACGTGCTGCCCCCCTCCGGGCCTTGCCTTCCAGTGGTGACGCCCTGGGTAGACGTGCTGCCCCCTTCCGGGCCCTGCCTTCCAGTGGCGACGCCCTGGGTAGACCTGCTCTCCGCCTCCGGTTCATTAATTTCAACGCGTATTCCCGGGGTAGACCTGCTGTCCGCCTCCGGTCCATGTATTTCAATGGCTCTTCCCTGGGTAGACCTGCTGTCCGCCTCCGGTCCATGTATTTCGATGGCTGTTCCCTGGGTAGACCTGCTGTCCGCCTCCGGTCCATGTATTTCAATGGCTGTTCCCTGGGGTAGACCTGCTGTCCGCCTCCGGTCCATGTATTTCAAAGGCTATTCCTGGGTAGACCTGCTGTCTGCCTCCGGTCCATGTATTTCAATGGCTATTCCTGGGTAGACGTGCTGCCCCCCTCCGGGCCTTGCCTTCCAGTGGTGACGCCCTGGGTAGACGTGCTGCCCCCTTCCGGGCCTTGCCTTCCAGTGGCGACGCCCTGGGTAGACCTGCTCTCCGCCTCCGGTCCGTGTATTTCAAGGGGTATTCCCCGGGTAGACCTGCTGTCCGCCTCCGGTCCATTTTATTTCAATGGGTATTCCCTGGGTAGACGTGCTGCCCCCCTCCGGGCCTTGCCTTCCAGTGGTGACGCCCTGGGTAGACGTGCTGCCCCCTTCCGGGCCTTGCCTCGCAATGGCGATGCCCTGGGTAGATGTGCTGCGCCCCTCCGGGCCTTGCCTTCCAGTGGCGACGCCCTGGGTAGACCGGCTGTCCGCCTCCGGTCCATTTTATTTCAATGGGTGTTCCCTGGGTAGACCTGCTCTCCGCCTCCGGTTCATTTATTTCAACGCGTATTCCCGGGGTAGACCTGCTGTCCGCCTCCGGTCCATGTATTTCAATGGCTATTCCCTGGGTAGACCTGCTGTCCGCCTCCGGTCCATGTATTTCGATGGCTATTCCCTGGGTAGACCTGCTGTCCGCCTCCGGTCCATGTATTTCGATGGCTGTTCCCTGGGTAGACCTACTGTCCGCCTCCGGTCCATGTATTTCAATGGCTATTCCTGGGTAGACGTGCTGCCCCCCTCCGGGCCTTGCCTTCCAGTGGCGGCGCCCTGGGTAGACGTGCTGCCCCCTTCCGGGCCTTGCCTCGCAATGGCGACGCCCTGGGTAGATGTGCTGCCCCCCTCCGGGCCTTGCCTTCCAGTGGCGACGCCCTGGGTAGACCTGCTGTCCGCCTCCGGTCCATGTATTTCAATGGCTATTCCCTGGGTAGACCTGCTGTCCGCCTCCGGTCCATGTATTTCAATGGCTGTTCCCTGGGGTAGACCTACTGTCCGCCTCCGGTCCATGTATTTCAATGGCTGTTCCCGGGGTAGACCTGCTGTCCGCCTCCGGTCCGTGTATTTCAATGGGTATTCAATGGGGTAGACCTGCTGTCCGCCTCCGGTCCATGTATTTCAATGGCTATTCCCTGGGTAGACCTGCTGTCCGCCTCCGGTCCATGTATTTCGATGGCTGTTCCCTGGGTAGACCTACTGTCCGCCTCCGGTCCATGTATTTCAAAGGCTATTCCTGGGTAGACCTGCTGTCTGCCTCCGGTCCATGTATTTCAATGGCTATTCCTGGGTAGACGTGCTGCCCCCCTCCGGGCCTTGCCTTCCAGTGGCGACGCCCTGGGTAGACGTGCTGCCCCCTTCCGGGCCTTGCCTTCCAGTGGCGACGCCCTGGGTAGACCTGCTCTCCGCCTCCGGTTCATTAATTTCAACGCGTATTCCCGGGGTAGACCTGCTGTCCGCCTCCGGTCCATGTATTTCAATGGCTCTTCCCTGGGTAGACCTGCTGTCCGCCTCCGGTCCATGTATTTCAATGGCTGTTCCCTGGGGTAGACCTACTGTCCGCCTCCGGTCCATGTATTTCAATGGCTGTTCCCGGGGTAGACCTGCTGTCCGCCTCCGGTCCGTGTATTTCAATGGGTATTCCCTGGGGTAGACCTGCTGTCCGCCTCCGGTCCATGTATTTCGATGGCTGTTCCCTGGGTAGACCTACTGTCCGCCTCCGGTCCATGTATTTCAAAGGCTATTCCTGGGTAGACCTGCTGTCTGCCTCCGGTCCATGTATTTCAATGGCTATTCCTGGGTAGACGTGCTGCCCCCCTCCGGGCCTTGCCTTCCAGTGGTGACGCCCTGGGTAGACGTGCTGCCCCCTTCCGGGCCCTGCCTTCCAGTGGCGACGCCCTGGGTAGACCTGCTCTCCGCCTCCGGTTCATTAATTTCAACGCGTATTCCCGGGGTAGACCTGCTGTCCGCCTCCGGTCCATGTATTTCAATGGCTATTCCCTGGGTAGACCTGCTGTCCGCCTCCGGTCCATGTATTTCGATGGCTGTTCCCTGGGTAGACCTACTGTCCGCCTCCGGTCCATGTATTTCAAAGGCTATTCCTGGGTAGACCTGCTGTCTGCCTCCGGTCCATGTATTTCAATGGCTATTCCTGGGTAGACGTGCTGCCCCCCTCCGGGCCTTGCCTTCCAGTGGCGACGCCCTGGGTAGACGTGCTGCCCCCTTCCGGGCCTTGCCTTCCAGTGGCGACGCCCTGGGTAGACCTGCTCTCCGCCTCCGGTTCATTAATTTCAACGCGTATTCCCGGGGTAGACCTGCTGTCCGCCTCCGGTCCATGTATTTCAATGGCTCTTCCCTGGGTAGACCTGCTGTCCGCCTCCGGTCCATGTATTTCAATGGCTGTTCCCTGGGGTAGACCTACTGTCCGCCTCCGGTCCATGTATTTCAATGGCTGTTCCCGGGGTAGACCTGCTGTCCGCCTCCGGTCCGTGTATTTCAATGGGTATTCCCTGGGGTAGACCTGCTGTCCGCCTCCGGTCCATGTATTTCGATGGCTGTTCCCTGGGTAGACCTACTGTCCGCCTCCGGTCCATGTATTTCAAAGGCTATTCCTGGGTAGACCTGCTGTCTGCCTCCGGTCCATGTATTTCAATGGCTATTCCTGGGTAGACGTGCTGCCCCCCTCCGGGCCTTGCCTTCCAGTGGTGACGCCCTGGGTAGACGTGCTGCCCCCTTCCGGGCCCTGCCTTCCAGTGGCGACGCCCTGGGTAGACCTGCTCTCCGCCTCCGGTTCATTAATTTCAACGCGTATTCCCGGGGTAGACCTGCTGTCCGCCTCCGGTCCATGTATTTCAATGGCTATTCCCTGGGTAGACCTGCTGTCCGCCTCCGGTCCATGTATTTCGATGGCTGTTCCCTGGGTAGACCTACTGTCCGCCTCCGGTCCATGTATTTCAAAGGCTATTCCTGGGTAGACCTGCTGTCTGCCTCCGGTCCATGTATTTCAATGGCTATTCCTGGGTAGACGTGCTGCCCCCCTCCGGGCCTTGCCTTCCAGTGGCGACGCCCTGGGTAGACGTGCTGCCCCCTTCCGGGCCTTGCCTTCCAGTGGCGACGCCCTGGGTAGACCTGCTCTCCGCCTCCGGTTCATTAATTTCAACGCGTATTCCCGGGGTAGACCTGCTGTCCGCCTCCGGTCCATGTATTTCAATGGCTCTTCCCTGGGTAGACCTGCTGTCCGCCTCCGGTCCATGTATTTCAATGGCTGTTCCCTGGGGTAGACCTACTGTCCGCCTCCGGTCCATGTATTTCAATGGCTGTTCCCGGGGTAGACCTGCTGTCCGCCTCCGGTCCGTGTATTTCAATGGGTATTCCCTGGGGTAGACCTGCTGTCCGCCTCCGGTCCATGTATTTCGATGGCTGTTCCCTGGGTAGACCTACTGTCCGCCTCCGGTCCATGTATTTCAAAGGCTATTCCTGGGTAGACCTGCTGTCTGCCTCCGGTCCATGTATTTCAATGGCTATTCCTGGGTAGACGTGCTGCCCCCCTCCGGGCCTTGCCTTCCAGTGGTGACGCCCTGGGTAGACGTGCTGCCCCCTTCCGGGCCCTGCCTTCCAGTGGCGACGCCCTGGGTAGACCTGCTCTCCGCCTCCGGTTCATTAATTTCAACGCGTATTCCCGGGGTAGACCTGCTGTCCGCCTCCGGTCCATGTATTTCAATGGCTATTCCCTGGGTAGACCTGCTGTCCGCCTCCGGTCCATGTATTTCGATGGCTATTCCCTGGGTAGACCTGCTGTCCGCCTCCGGTCCATGTATTTCGATGGCTGTTCCCTGGGTAGACCTACTGTCCGCCTCCGGTCCATGTATTTCAATGGCTATTCCTGGGTAGACGTGCTGCCCCCCTCCGGGCCTTGCCTTCCAGTGGCGGCGCCCTGGGTAGACGTGCTGCCCCCTTCCGGGCCTTGCCTCGCAATGGCGACGCCCTGGGTAGATGTGCTGCCCCCCTCCGGGCCTTGCCTTCCAGTGGCGACGCCCTGGGTAGACCTGCTGTCCGCCTCCGGTCCATGTATTTCAATGGCTATTCCCTGGGTAGACCTGCTGTCCGCCTCCGGTCCATGTATTTCGATGGCTATTCCCTGGGTAGACCTGCTGTCCGCCTCCGGTCCATGTATTTCGATGGCTGTTCCCTGGGTAGACCTACTGTCCGCCTCCGGTCCATGTATTTCAATGGCTATTCCTGGGTAGACGTGCTGCCCCCCTCCGGGCCTTGCCTTCCAGTGGCGGCGCCCTGGGTAGACGTGCTGCCCCCTTCCGGGCCTTGCCTCGCAATGGCGACGCCCTGGGTAGATGTGCTGCCCCCCTCCGGGCCTTGCCTTCCAGTGGCGACGCCCTGGGTAGACCTGCTGTCCGCCTCCGGTCCATGTATTTCAAAGGCTATTCCTGGGTAGACCTGCTGTCTGCCTCCGGTCCATGTATTTCAATGGCTATTCCTGGGTAGACGTGCTGCCCCCCTCCGGGCCTTGCCTTCCAGTGGCGACGCCCTGGGTAGACGTGCTGCCCCCTTCCGGGCCTTGCCTTCCAGTGGCGACGCCCTGGGTAGACCTGCTCTCCGCCTCCGGTTCATTAATTTCAACGCGTATTCCCGGGGTAGACCTGCTGTCCGCCTCCGGTCCATGTATTTCAATGGCTCTTCCCTGGGTAGACCTGCTGTCCGCCTCCGGTCCATGTATTTCAATGGCTGTTCCCTGGGGTAGACCTACTGTCCGCCTCCGGTCCATGTATTTCAATGGCTGTTCCCGGGGTAGACCTGCTGTCCGCCTCCGGTCCGTGTATTTCAATGGGTATTCCCTGGGGTAGACCTGCTGTCCGCCTCCGGTCCATGTATTTCGATGGCTGTTCCCTGGGTAGACCTACTGTCCGCCTCCGGTCCATGTATTTCAAAGGCTATTCCTGGGTAGACCTGCTGTCTGCCTCCGGTCCATGTATTTCAATGGCTATTCCTGGGTAGACGTGCTGCCCCCCTCCGGGCCTTGCCTTCCAGTGGTGACGCCCTGGGTAGACGTGCTGCCCCCTTCCGGGCCCTGCCTTCCAGTGGCGACGCCCTGGGTAGACCTGCTCTCCGCCTCCGGTTCATTAATTTCAACGCGTATTCCCGGGGTAGACCTGCTGTCCGCCTCCGGTCCATGTATTTCAATGGCTATTCCCTGGGTAGACCTGCTGTCCGCCTCCGGTCCATGTATTTCGATGGCTGTTCCCTGGGTAGACCTACTGTCCGCCTCCGGTCCATGTATTTCAAAGGCTATTCCTGGGTAGACCTGCTGTCTGCCTCCGGTCCATGTATTTCAATGGCTATTCCTGGGTAGACGTGCTGCCCCCCTCCGGGCCTTGCCTTCCAGTGGCGACGCCCTGGGTAGACGTGCTGCCCCCTTCCGGGCCTTGCCTTCCAGTGGCGACGCCCTGGGTAGACCTGCTCTCCGCCTCCGGTTCATTAATTTCAACGCGTATTCCCGGGGTAGACCTGCTGTCCGCCTCCGGTCCATGTATTTCAATGGCTCTTCCCTGGGTAGACCTGCTGTCCGCCTCCGGTCCATGTATTTCAATGGCTGTTCCCTGGGGTAGACCTACTGTCCGCCTCCGGTCCATGTATTTCAATGGCTGTTCCCGGGGTAGACCTGCTGTCCGCCTCCGGTCCGTGTATTTCAATGGGTATTCCCTGGGGTAGACCTGCTGTCCGCCTCCGGTCCATGTATTTCGATGGCTGTTCCCTGGGTAGACCTACTGTCCGCCTCCGGTCCATGTATTTCAAAGGCTATTCCTGGGTAGACCTGCTGTCTGCCTCCGGTCCATGTATTTCAATGGCTATTCCTGGGTAGACGTGCTGCCCCCCTCCGGGCCTTGCCTTCCAGTGGTGACGCCCTGGGTAGACGTGCTGCCCCCTTCCGGGCCCTGCCTTCCAGTGGCGACGCCCTGGGTAGACCTGCTCTCCGCCTCCGGTTCATTAATTTCAACGCGTATTCCCGGGGTAGACCTGCTGTCCGCCTCCGGTCCATGTATTTCAATGGCTATTCCCTGGGTAGACCTGCTGTCCGCCTCCGGTCCATGTATTTCGATGGCTGTTCCCTGGGTAGACCTACTGTCCGCCTCCGGTCCATGTATTTCAAAGGCTATTCCTGGGTAGACCTGCTGTCTGCCTCCGGTCCATGTATTTCAATGGCTATTCCTGGGTAGACGTGC
Organism: Delichon dasypus; assembly: GCA_037837765.1. Taxonomy (NCBI): domain Eukaryota; kingdom Metazoa; phylum Chordata; class Aves; order Passeriformes; family Hirundinidae; genus Delichon; species Delichon dasypus. The sequence goes on from JBBAXF010000060.1 coordinate 403,385, forward strand.
TGCCCCCCTCCGGGCCTTGCCTTCCAGTGGCGACGCCCTGGGTAGACGTGCTGCCCCCTTCCGGGCCTTGCCTTCCAGTGGCGACGCCCTGGGTAGACCTGCTCTCCGCCTCCGGTTCATTAATTTCAACGCGTATTCCCGGGGTAGACCTGCTGTCCGCCTCCGGTCCATGTATTTCAATGGCTCTTCCCTGGGTAGACCTGCTGTCCGCCTCCGGTCCATGTATTTCAATGGCTGTTCCCTGGGGTAGACCTACTGTCCGCCTCCGGTCCATGTATTTCAATGGCTGTTCCCGGGGTAGACCTGCTGTCCGCCTCCGGTCCGTGTATTTCAATGGGTATTCCCTGGGGTAGACCTGCTGTCCGCCTCCGGTCCATGTATTTCGATGGCTGTTCCCTGGGTAGACCTACTGTCCGCCTCCGGTCCATGTATTTCAAAGGCTATTCCTGGGTAGACCTGCTGTCTGCCTCCGGTCCATGTATTTCAATGGCTATTCCTGGGTAGACGTGCTGCCCCCCTCCGGGCCTTGCCTTCCAGTGGTGACGCCCTGGGTAGACGTGCTGCCCCCTTCCGGGCCCTGCCTTCCAGTGGCGACGCCCTGGGTAGACCTGCTCTCCGCCTCCGGTTCATTAATTTCAACGCGTATTCCCGGGGTAGACCTGCTGTCCGCCTCCGGTCCATGTATTTCAATGGCTATTCCCTGGGTAGACCTGCTGTCCGCCTCCGGTCCATGTATTTCGATGGCTATTCCCTGGGTAGACCTGCTGTCCGCCTCCGGTCCATGTATTTCGATGGCTGTTCCCTGGGTAGACCTACTGTCCGCCTCCGGTCCATGTATTTCAATGGCTATTCCTGGGTAGACGTGCTGCCCCCCTCCGGGCCTTGCCTTCCAGTGGCGACGCCCTGGGTAGACGTGCTGCCCCCTTCCGGGCCTTGCCTTCCAGTGGCGACGCCCTGGGTAGACCTGCTCTCCGCCTCCGGTTCATTAATTTCAACGCGTATTCCCGGGGTAGACCTGCTGTCCGCCTCCGGTCCATGTATTTCAATGGCTCTTCCCTGGGTAGACCTGCTGTCCGCCTCCGGTCCATGTATTTCAATGGCTGTTCCCTGGGGTAGACCTACTGTCCGCCTCCGGTCCATGTATTTCAATGGCTGTTCCCGGGGTAGACCTGCTGTCCGCCTCCGGTCCGTGTATTTCAATGGGTATTCCCTGGGGTAGACCTGCTGTCCGCCTCCGGTCCATGTATTTCGATGGCTGTTCCCTGGGTAGACCTACTGTCCGCCTCCGGTCCATGTATTTCAAAGGCTATTCCTGGGTAGACCTGCTGTCTGCCTCCGGTCCATGTATTTCAATGGCTATTCCTGGGTAGACGTGCTGCCCCCCTCCGGGCCTTGCCTTCCAGTGGTGACGCCCTGGGTAGACGTGCTGCCCCCTTCCGGGCCCTGCCTTCCAGTGGCGACGCCCTGGGTAGACCTGCTCTCCGCCTCCGGTTCATTAATTTCAACGCGTATTCCCGGGGTAGACCTGCTGTCCGCCTCCGGTCCATGTATTTCAATGGCTATTCCCTGGGTAGACCTGCTGTCCGCCTCCGGTCCATGTATTTCGATGGCTGTTCCCTGGGTAGACCTACTGTCCGCCTCCGGTCCATGTATTTCAAAGGCTATTCCTGGGTAGACCTGCTGTCTGCCTCCGGTCCATGTATTTCAATGGCTATTCCTGGGTAGACGTGCTGCCCCCCTCCGGGCCTTGCCTTCCAGTGGCGACGCCCTGGGTAGACGTGCTGCCCCCTTCCGGGCCTTGCCTTCCAGTGGCGACGCCCTGGGTAGACCTGCTGTCCGCCTCCGGTTCATTAATTTCAACGCGTATTCCCGGGGTAGACCTGCTGTCCGCCTCCGGTCCATGTATTTCAATGGCTCTTCCCTGGGTAGACCTGCTGTCCGCCTCCGGTCCATGTATTTCAATGGCTGTTCCCTGGGGTAGACCTACTGTCCGCCTCCGGTCCATGTATTTCAATGGCTGTTCCCGGGGTAGACCTGCTGTCCGCCTCCGGTCCGTGTATTTCAATGGGTATTCCCTGGGGTAGACCTGCTGTCCGCCTCCGGTCCATGTATTTCGATGGCTGTTCCCTGGGTAGACCTACTGTCCGCCTCCGGTCCATGTATTTCAAAGGCTATTCCTGGGTAGACCTGCTGTCTGCCTCCGGTCCATGTATTTCAATGGCTATTCCTGGGTAGACGTGCTGCCCCCCTCCGGGCCTTGCCTTCCAGTGGTGACGCCCTGGGTAGACGTGCTGCCCCCTTCCGGGCCCTGCCTTCCAGTGGCGACGCCCTGGGTAGACCTGCTCTCCGCCTCCGGTTCATTAATTTCAACGCGTATTCCCGGGGTAGACCTGCTGTCCGCCTCCGGTCCATTTTATTTCAATGGGTATTCCCTGGGTAGACGTGCTGCCCCCCTCCGGGCCTTGCCTTCCAGTGGTGACGCCCTGGGTAGACGTGCTGCCCCCTTCCGGGCCTTGCCTCGCAATGGCGATGCCCTGGGTAGATGTGCTGCGCCCCTCCGGGCCTTGCCTTCCAGTGGCGACGCCCTGGGTAGACCGGCTGTCCGCCTCCGGTCCATTTTATTTCAATGGGTGTTCCCTGGGTAGACCTGCTCTCCGCCTCCGGTTCATTTATTTCAACGCGTATTCCCGGGGTAGACCTGCTGTCCGCCTCCGGTCCATGTATTTCAATGGCTATTCCCTGGGTAGACCTGCTGTCCGCCTCCGGTCCATGTATTTCGATGGCTATTCCCTGGGTAGACCTGCTGTCCGCCTCCGGTCCATGTATTTCGATGGCTGTTCCCTGGGTAGACCTACTGTCCGCCTCCGGTCCATGTATTTCAATGGCTATTCCTGGGTAGACGTGCTGCCCCCCTCCGGGCCTTGCCTTCCAGTGGCGGCGCCCTGGGTAGACGTGCTGCCCCCTTCCGGGCCTTGCCTCGCAATGGCGACGCCCTGGGTAGATGTGCTGCCCCCCTCCGGGCCTTGCCTTCCAGTGGCGACGCCCTGGGTAGACCTGCTGTCCGCCTCCGGTCCATGTATTTCAATGGCTATTCCCTGGGTAGACCTGCTGTCCGCCTCCGGTCCATGTATTTCAATGGCTGTTCCCTGGGGTAGACCTACTGTCCGCCTCCGGTCCATGTATTTCAATGGCTGTTCCCGGGGTAGACCTGCTGTCCGCCTCCGGTCCGTGTATTTCAATGGGTATTCAATGGGGTAGACCTGCTGTCCGCCTCCGGTCCATGTATTTCAATGGCTATTCCCTGGGTAGACCTGCTGTCCGCCTCCGGTCCATGTATTTCGATGGCTGTTCCCTGGGTAGACCTACTGTCCGCCTCCGGTCCATGTATTTCAAAGGCTATTCCTGGGTAGACCTGCTGTCTGCCTCCGGTCCATGTATTTCAATGGCTATTCCTGGGTAGACGTGCTGCCCCCCTCCGGGCCTTGCCTTCCAGTGGCGACGCCCTGGGTAGACGTGCTGCCCCCTTCCGGGCCTTGCCTTCCAGTGGCGACGCCCTGGGTAGACCTGCTCTCCGCCTCCGGTTCATTAATTTCAACGCGTATTCCCGGGGTAGACCTGCTGTCCGCCTCCGGTCCATGTATTTCAATGGCTCTTCCCTGGGTAGACCTGCTGTCCGCCTCCGGTCCATGTATTTCAATGGCTGTTCCCTGGGGTAGACCTACTGTCCGCCTCCGGTCCATGTATTTCAATGGCTGTTCCCGGGGTAGACCTGCTGTCCGCCTCCGGTCCGTGTATTTCAATGGGTATTCCCTGGGGTAGACCTGCTGTCCGCCTCCGGTCCATGTATTTCGATGGCTGTTCCCTGGGTAGACCTACTGTCCGCCTCCGGTCCATGTATTTCAAAGGCTATTCCTGGGTAGACCTGCTGTCTGCCTCCGGTCCATGTATTTCAATGGCTATTCCTGGGTAGACGTGCTGCCCCCCTCCGGGCCTTGCCTTCCAGTGGTGACGCCCTGGGTAGACGTGCTGCCCCCTTCCGGGCCCTGCCTTCCAGTGGCGACGCCCTGGGTAGACCTGCTCTCCGCCTCCGGTTCATTAATTTCAACGCGTATTCCCGGGGTAGACCTGCTGTCCGCCTCCGGTCCATGTATTTCAATGGCTCTTCCCTGGGTAGACCTGCTGTCCGCCTCCGGTCCATGTATTTCGATGGCTGTTCCCTGGGTAGACCTGCTGTCCGCCTCCGGTCCATGTATTTCAATGGCTGTTCCCTGGGGTAGACCTGCTGTCCGCCTCCGGTCCATGTATTTCAAAGGCTATTCCTGGGTAGACCTGCTGTCTGCCTCCGGTCCATGTATTTCAATGGCTATTCCTGGGTAGACGTGCTGCCCCCCTCCGGGCCTTGCCTTCCAGTGGTGACGCCCTGGGTAGACGTGCTGCCCCCTTCCGGGCCTTGCCTTCCAGTGGCGACGCCCTGGGTAGACCTGCTCTCCGCCTCCGGTCCGTGTATTTCAAGGGGTATTCCCCGGGTAGACCTGCTGTCCGCCTCCGGTCCATTTTATTTCAATGGGTATTCCCTGGGTAGACGTGCTGCCCCCCTCCGGGCCTTGCCTTCCAGTGGTGACGCCCTGGGTAGACGTGCTGCCCCCTTCCGGGCCTTGCCTCGCAATGGCGATGCCCTGGGTAGATGTGCTGCGCCCCTCCGGGCCTTGCCTTCCAGTGGCGACGCCCTGGGTAGACCGGCTGTCCGCCTCCGGTCCATTTTATTTCAATGGGTGTTCCCTGGGTAGACCTGCTCTCCGCCTCCGGTTCATTTATTTCAACGCGTATTCCCGGGGTAGACCTGCTGTCCGCCTCCGGTCCATGTATTTCAATGGCTATTCCCTGGGTAGACCTGCTGTCCGCCTCCGGTCCATGTATTTCGATGGCTATTCCCTGGGTAGACCTGCTGTCCGCCTCCGGTCCATGTATTTCGATGGCTGTTCCCTGGGTAGACCTACTGTCCGCCTCCGGTCCATGTATTTCAATGGCTATTCCTGGGTAGACGTGCTGCCCCCCTCCGGGCCTTGCCTTCCAGTGGCGGCGCCCTGGGTAGACGTGCTGCCCCCTTCCGGGCCTTGCCTCGCAATGGCGACGCCCTGGGTAGATGTGCTGCCCCCCTCCGGGCCTTGCCTTCCAGTGGCGACGCCCTGGGTAGACCTGCTGTCCGCCTCCGGTCCATGTATTTCAATGGCTATTCCCTGGGTAGACCTGCTGTCCGCCTCCGGTCCATGTATTTCAATGGCTGTTCCCTGGGGTAGACCTACTGTCCGCCTCCGGTCCATGTATTTCAATGGCTGTTCCCGGGGTAGACCTGCTGTCCGCCTCCGGTCCGTGTATTTCAATGGGTATTCAATGGGGTAGACCTGCTGTCCGCCTCCGGTCCATGTATTTCAATGGCTATTCCCTGGGTAGACCTGCTGTCCGCCTCCGGTCCATGTATTTCGATGGCTGTTCCCTGGGTAGACCTACTGTCCGCCTCCGGTCCATGTATTTCAAAGGCTATTCCTGGGTAGACCTGCTGTCTGCCTCCGGTCCATGTATTTCAATGGCTATTCCTGGGTAGACGTGCTGCCCCCCTCCGGGCCTTGCCTTCCAGTGGTGACGCCCTGGGTAGACGTGCTGCCCCCTTCCGGGCCTTGCCTTCCAGTGGCGACGCCCTGGGTAGACCTGCTCTCCGCCTCCGGTCCGTGTATTTCAAGGGGTATTCCCCGGGTAGACCTGCTGTCCGCCTCCGGTCCATGTATTTCAATGGCTGTTCCCTGGGGTAGACCTACTGTCCGCCTCCGGTCCATGTATTTCAATGGCTGTTCCCGGGGTAGACCTCCTGTCCGCCTCCGGTCCGTGTATTTCAATGGGTATTCAATGGGGTAGACCTGCTGTCCGCCTCCGGTCCATGTATTTCAATGGCTATTCCCTGGGTAGACCTGCTGTCCGCCTCCGGTCCATGTATTTCGATGGCTGTTCCCTGGGTAGACCTGCTGTCCGCCTCCGGTCCATGTATTTCAATGGCTATTCCCTGGGTAGACCTGCTGTCCGCCTCCGGTCCATGTATTTCGATGGCTGTTCCCTGGGTAGACCTGCTGTCCGCCTCCGGTCCATGTATTTCAATGGCTATTCCTGGGTAGACGTGCTGCCCCCTTCTGGGCCTTGCCTCGCAATGGCGACGCCCTGGGTAGATGTGCTGCCCCCCTCCGGGCCTTGCCTTCCAGTGGCGACGCCGTGGGTAGACGTGCTGCCCCCTTCCGGGCCTTGCCTCGCAATGGCGACGCCCTGGGTAGATGTGCTGCCCCCCTCCGGGCGTTGTCTTCCAGTGGCGACGCCCTGGGTAGACCTGCTGTCCGCCTCCGGTCCATGTATTTCAATGGCTATTCCCTGGGTAGACCTGCTGTCCGCCTCCGGTCCATGTATTTCGATGGCTATTCCCGGGGTAGACCTGCTGTCCGCCTCCGGTCCCGGTATTTCAATGGCTGTTCCCGGGGTAGACCTGCTGTCCGCCTCCGGTCCGTGTATTTCAATGGGTATTCCCTGGGTAGACCTACTGTCCGCCTCCGGTCCATGTATTTCAATGGCTATTCCTGGGTAGACGTGCTGCCCCCCTCCGGGCCTTGCCTTCCAGTGGCGACGCCCTGGGTAGACGTGCTGCCCCCTTCCGGGCCTTGCCTCGCAATGGCGATGCCCTGGGTAGATGTGCTGCCCCCCTCCGGGCGTTGTCTTCCAGTGGCGACGCCCTGGGTAGACCTGCTGTCCGCCTCCGGTCCATGTATTTCAATGGCTATTCCCTGGGTAGACCTGCTGTCCGCCTCCGGTCCATGTATTTCGATGGCTATTCCCGGGGTAGACCTGCTGTCCGCCTCCGGTCCCGGTATTTCAATGGCTATTCCCGGGGTAGACCTGCTGTCCGCCTCCGGTCCGTGTATTTCAATGGGTATTCCCCGGGTAGACCTGCTGTCCGCCTCCGGTCCATTTTATTTCAATGGGTATTCCCTGGGTAGACCTGCTGTCCGCCTCCGGTCCACGTATTTCAATGGGTATTCCCGGGGTAGACCTGCTGTCCGCCTCCGGTCCATGTATTTCAATGGGTATTCCCTGGGTAGACCTGCTGTCCGCGTCCGGTCCACGTATTTCAATGGCTATTCCCGGGGTAGACCTGCTGTCCGCCTCCGGTCCACGTATTTCAATGGGTATTCCCTGGGTAGACCTGCTGTCCGCCTCCGGTCATTTTATTTCAATGGGTATTCCCGGGGTAGACCTGCTGTCCGCCTCCGGTCCATGTATTTCAATGGCTGTTCCCTGGGTAGACCTGCTGTCCGCCTCCGGTCCACGTATTTCAATGGGTATTCCGTGGGTAGACCTGCTGTCCGCCTCCGGTCCATTTTATTTCCATGGGTATTCCCGGGGTAGACCTGCTGTCTGCTTCCTAGCCTGGTATCCTGCAGGCTAATCCCTGGGTAGACCTGCTGTCCGCCTCCGGGCAATGTATTAATGGCTCCGCGATGGCAGGTCTACCCGGCTCCGGGCCCGGCCGCAGCCGGCAGCCACGCCCGGCGCCGCCGGCGTGGCGCCCCTGCGTCGGGCGGAGGCGGGGCGAACCGGTCTACCCCGTTCCGGGGCGGCTCCGCGATGGCAGGTCTACCCGGCTCCGGGCCCGGCCGCAGCCGGCAGCCGTGCCCGGCGCCGCCGGCGTGGCGCCCCTGCGTCGGGCGGAGGCGGGGCGAACCGGTCTACCCCGTTCCGGGGCGGCTCCGCGATGGCAGGTCTACCCGGCTCCGGGCCCGGCCGCAGCCGGCAGCCGTGCCCGGCGCCGCCGGCGTGGCGCCCCTGCGTCGGGCGGAGGCGGGGCGAACCGGTCTACCCCGTTCCGGGGCGGCTCCGCGATGGCAGGTCTACCCGGCTCCGGGCCCGGCCGCAGCCTGCAGCCGTGCCCGGCGCTGCCGGCGTGGCGCCCCTGCGTCGGGCGGAGGCGGGGCGAACTTCGGCACGGGCCGGGTAGACCTGCTGTCCCCTGCGCTCGCGGAAGTTCACCAAGGGGTCGCTGTTTCTGGCTGCCTCCGGCTATGTCCTCGTAGGAGGCGGCGTGCGCCACTGCGCCGCCCCGGTCGGGTGCGAGTCGTACTCTTGGGGGCGCGCGCGGCCTCGGCCTCGTCTGTACGTATTATGGGAGCGAGCGAGGGGCCGCATCCCCGCAGGCTAGTCCCGTGCCTGTGTCCGAGGCGGATGTGCGGCGGCCGCGCGTGCGGTCGCCGGCGGAAAGAAGCCAGACGAGTGTGCCGAGTTCGATGTGGGGCGAGTCGCGTGACTTCAGTCCCGGTTCCCGTGGTGTAGCGCCCGGTGACTTTGGGTCCGAGGCGCGAGGTGTGTGGCGAGAAGGCTTGCGAGTGTGTCCGGTCCGGCCCGGCTGCTGCCGGCTTCGTGAAGGGCGAGGGCCCTCGTTCTGTTCTCCTTCCCCGTCCCCGCGGGGAGGTGTGGGGGGCGAGGCGGCGGCGCCTCGTCCCTCTTCTGCCCGGCCTTAAGCCGGGGCCCGGTCTTCCCCGGGCGTGTTTTATGGCTGCTGTCCGTGCGTGCGGCGCGGTGGCCGGCAGGGCAAAGGGTGCTCGTTGGGCCGGGGCTCTGTCGTGTCGAGACCGGCGGCTGAGGCTTTTCCCGAGAGCCCCGAGGACGGCCCGGTTCGCCGAGGTGGCGGCGCCTTGTTCCCCGCTCCTCCCGACTTGCTGCCCAGTGTGTGTGTCCGTGTTGGGAGTCCCGCGGGTGTGAGGCGTGCGGCCTTGCCTCGGCTTGCCCGGTTGCTGGAAAAGGGGCTCGGTGATGGGAGTCGCCCGATGAGTTGTGGGGCGGCGGGGTGGCGGCACCCTGCCCCCCCCCCCGCCTGCCCTGCCGTGTGTTTATGACGTTGTTCCCCCCTTCCTCGGCCTTAAGCTGGGGACCCGTGTAGCGGGCGGAGTTCCGTGTGGCTGGCGGCCGGCCGCGGTGGCCCGGCCGCCCCTAGCACGTGGACCTGAACACCCCCCCCAACCGGGAGAGCCCTGGGGCGAATGTCGTGGGCGAGGCGGCGGCGCCTCGCCCTTCCTTTGGCTGTGACC
>JBBAXF010000060.1:417500-420000 GCA_037837765.1 Delichon dasypus
ATTGAGGTCGTTTCCCTCGCCCCAGGGCCAGGTACCTAGCGTGCGGCGTCTCGGCGGTCCTTGACGTTCCCTCGGCGTCGTCAAACGCCGAAGGGGCCGAAAAAGGGCCTGCCGAGGCCCGGGCGGAGGTTTAAAGACTCGGGCGGCGCGGCACGGCGGCGGCGGCGGCGGCGGCGGCAGAGGCGGCGGCGGCGGCGGCCGGCGGCCGGGCGGTGGCGCGGCGCCATTGAGGGGTGTGGAGCTACTCCTACCGATCCCCTGCGGTGGCGTCCGTTGCGACCGGCCGTGCTTGCCGGCGGCCGCCGCCGCCGTCGTCGTCGTCGTCGTCCCGTTGGCTGTGCCGCGCCGGGGAGGGGCGCCCTGCCCCCCCCTCTCCGCGGTCCGGTCTCGGCGCAAGAGGCCGCGGCCACGCGGTCGGCCGCGGGGCCGACCCGGCCGCCTCGCATCGGGCGACGCAGGCGGAGAGCGCCTGCTCTCCGCCGCCCTTGGCTAGAGCTGCGGGGTCGGGGCCGCCGGGGCCCGCCGCGCTCGCTCTTTCCTCGGCCGCTGCTGCGGTCTCGCGTGCCGGCGCCGCGTCTCGGCGCGGCCGTGCCTTCTTCCCCTCGACGGCCTTCTCCTCGAACGCACCGGCGGCGCCGCCCGCCGGCCGTCCCTCGGCTCCGACGGCCGGTCCCGCCCGAGGCCCGAGCGCTCGGCGGTCCCTCCGTCGCTGGACGTGCCGGCGAGCGCGGACGACCCCGTGCCGAGCGGCGGCGTCGTCGCTCGGCGAGTGTCCCCCCTCGGGGGACGGCCGGGCCGGACGGCGCCCGCCGTCGCCTGCGGCGGTCCCGGCCCGGGCCCCGCCCGTCGCTTGCCCGTTGCCCTTCCCCGGCCGCGTGCGGGGCCGAAAGGCGAAGGCGTGCCGGGCGGCCGCGGGGGCGCTCCTCCGCCCGGTCTCCGCGTGGAAACGAGGAGAGCGGGCGTTGCCCCCCGGCTCAGCGCCGTGACGCCTTCCACCGGGCGCGTGCCCGCGGAAGGGGCCCCCGACGGTGCCAAGCGGCGGCGGCGGTCCCGGGAGTGCGGCCGCAGGGGCGGCGGGGTCCGCTGCCCGGCAAGGCCTCGGGCGCTCGCGATGCCGGCTCGGGACTCGGCGGCGTCCGCCTGCCGGCGCCGGTGGCGGAGCCGCGGCCGCCCGAGGCTCGGGCCCTTCCGGCGGGAGCGGTCCCGCGGGGCGAGGCCGTGTCGGCGAGGCGGTCGTCGCCGCGTGTCGTCTCGGGTGTTGTAAGGCTGCTGGGGAAAGAGGCCGGCCGCGGCGGCGGCGCGGCGGCGCGCTCCGCGAGCCCGCGGGGCGGCGGAGGGGAGAGAGGAGCGCGAGCGGGGGCCGGCTGCCGCGCCCCCGGCTCTTTGCCCACGCGTGGTCTGGTGAAGAGGAAGGCCGGGCGGGCCAGCGCGGCCCCCCCCGCGGTCTGGCGCGTGTCGCGAAGCCTTCCGCGCGGAGGCCGGGCCGAGCCCGGGCGCCTGGGCCGCCTCCGAAGGACGGGCGTCGTTTTGAAGGCGGCGTCTCTCCCCGCCTCGCGGGGGGCGGCGGTCGGGGGTGCGGGCCCCCCTGCCTTCTTGCCGGCCTTGGGAGCTTTTTTTTTTTTTTCTTTCCCCCAACCTTTCTCACCTCCTCCGTTGGTGTGTGCTCGTACGGTTCCGAGCGAGACGCGCGCGCGCCAGCCCGCGGCGTCCTCGCTAGGGGAAAAGAGAAAAAGGGGGGGGCCTGCTCCGCGCGAGCCGGTCCCCGGCCCCTCCGCGCGTGCGGGGTCGGTGCCGAAAGGGCAGACAACTCTTAGCGGTGGATCACTCGGCTCGTGCGTCGATGAAGAACGCAGCTAGCTGCGAGAATTAATGTGAATTGCAGGACACATTGATCATCGACACTTCGAACGCACTTGCGGCCCCGGGTTCCTCCCGGGGCTACGCCTGTCTGAGCGTCGCTTGACGATCAATCGCCGTCCCGGGGGGGGGGGGGTCACCCCTCCCCGGCGGCGCGGCTGGGGGTTGCCTCGCAGGCCCCGTTGCCCGCGGTGGGCGGCGGCGGCGGCGGCGGCGGCCGTCGGCCGGTGCCCGCAGGGGGGCGAGGCGGTTGCGGTCGGGGGGTCGGCGAGGGAAGCCGACGGCTTCTCCTCGGCGGCCGCCGCCCTTCCCCTTTTTCCCCTGCGGCCCGGCGGGCGGGCGGGCGTCGTCGCGGTCGTCGGCACCGCGCGAGAAGGGCCTTCGTCCCCCTAAATGCAGACTCGGGGAGCGCTCCGTAGCTCCCCGCTCCCGGAGCGAGCCGCAGGGCTGGAGCTCGTCCTCAGCCCCCCCGGGGCCGCGCCGCGGCGCGGCGCCGGCGGCCGGGGCAGAGCCGAGAGAAAGACGGCGTCGCCAACGCCGCCCGAGGGGAAAGCCGGCAGAGAGAGAGAGGGCGTCGAGAGGGGGGGGAGGCGAGGCGCGGGCCTCGCCCCCCGGACTCCACTCCCGCGCGGGCGGCTGTCTG
>JBBAXF010000060.1:427500-435000 GCA_037837765.1 Delichon dasypus
TGGTGACGCCCTGGGTAGACGTGCTGCCCCCTTCCGGGCCTTGCCTCGCAATGGCGATGCCCTGGGTAGATGTGCTGCGCCCCTCCGGGCCTTGCCTTCCAGTGGCGACGCCCTGGGTAGACCGGCTGTCCGCCTCCGGTCCATTTTATTTCAATGGGTGTTCCCTGGGTAGACCTGCTCTCCGCCTCCGGTTCATTTATTTCAACGCGTATTCCCGGGGTAGACCTGCTGTCCGCCTCCGGTCCATGTATTTCAATGGCTATTCCCTGGGTAGACCTGCTGTCCGCCTCCGGTCCATGTATTTCGATGGCTATTCCCTGGGTAGACCTGCTGTCCGCCTCCGGTCCATGTATTTCGATGGCTGTTCCCTGGGTAGACCTACTGTCCGCCTCCGGTCCATGTATTTCAATGGCTATTCCTGGGTAGACGTGCTGCCCCCCTCCGGGCCTTGCCTTCCAGTGGCGGCGCCCTGGGTAGACGTGCTGCCCCCTTCCGGGCCTTGCCTCGCAATGGCGACGCCCTGGGTAGATGTGCTGCCCCCCTCCGGGCCTTGCCTTCCAGTGGCGACGCCCTGGGTAGACCTGCTGTCCGCCTCCGGTCCATGTATTTCAATGGCTATTCCCTGGGTAGACCTGCTGTCCGCCTCCGGTCCATGTATTTCAATGGCTGTTCCCTGGGGTAGACCTACTGTCCGCCTCCGGTCCATGTATTTCAATGGCTGTTCCCGGGGTAGACCTGCTGTCCGCCTCCGGTCCGTGTATTTCAATGGGTATTCAATGGGGTAGACCTGCTGTCCGCCTCCGGTCCATGTATTTCAATGGCTATTCCCTGGGTAGACCTGCTGTCCGCCTCCGGTCCATGTATTTCGATGGCTGTTCCCTGGGTAGACCTACTGTCCGCCTCCGGTCCATGTATTTCAAAGGCTATTCCTGGGTAGACCTGCTGTCTGCCTCCGGTCCATGTATTTCAATGGCTATTCCTGGGTAGACGTGCTGCCCCCCTCCGGGCCTTGCCTTCCAGTGGCGACGCCCTGGGTAGACGTGCTGCCCCCTTCCGGGCCTTGCCTTCCAGTGGCGACGCCCTGGGTAGACCTGCTCTCCGCCTCCGGTTCATTAATTTCAACGCGTATTCCCGGGGTAGACCTGCTGTCCGCCTCCGGTCCATGTATTTCAATGGCTCTTCCCTGGGTAGACCTGCTGTCCGCCTCCGGTCCATGTATTTCAATGGCTGTTCCCTGGGGTAGACCTACTGTCCGCCTCCGGTCCATGTATTTCAATGGCTGTTCCCGGGGTAGACCTGCTGTCCGCCTCCGGTCCGTGTATTTCAATGGGTATTCCCTGGGGTAGACCTGCTGTCCGCCTCCGGTCCATGTATTTCGATGGCTGTTCCCTGGGTAGACCTACTGTCCGCCTCCGGTCCATGTATTTCAAAGGCTATTCCTGGGTAGACCTGCTGTCTGCCTCCGGTCCATGTATTTCAATGGCTATTCCTGGGTAGACGTGCTGCCCCCTTCCGGGCCCTGCCTTCCAGTGGCGACGCCCTGGGTAGACCTGCTCTCCGCCTCCGGTTCATTAATTTCAACGCGTATTCCCGGGGTAGACCTGCTGTCCGCCTCCGGTCCATGTATTTCAATGGCTCTTCCCTGGGTAGACCTGCTGTCCGCCTCCGGTCCATGTATTTCGATGGCTGTTCCCTGGGTAGACCTGCTGTCCGCCTCCGGTCCATGTATTTCAATGGCTGTTCCCTGGGGTAGACCTGCTGTCCGCCTCCGGTCCATGTATTTCAAAGGCTATTCCTGGGTAGACCTGCTGTCTGCCTCCGGTCCATGTATTTCAATGGCTATTCCTGGGTAGACGTGCTGCCCCCCTCCGGGCCTTGCCTTCCAGTGGTGACGCCCTGGGTAGACGTGCTGCCCCCTTCCGGGCCTTGCCTTCCAGTGGCGACGCCCTGGGTAGACCTGCTCTCCGCCTCCGGTCCGTGTATTTCAAGGGGTATTCCCCGGGTAGACCTGCTGTCCGCCTCCGGTCCATTTTATTTCAATGGGTATTCCCTGGGTAGACGTGCTGCCCCCCTCCGGGCCTTGCCTTCCAGTGGTGACGCCCTGGGTAGACGTGCTGCCCCCTTCCGGGCCTTGCCTCGCAATGGCGATGCCCTGGGTAGATGTGCTGCGCCCCTCCGGGCCTTGCCTTCCAGTGGCGACGCCCTGGGTAGACCGGCTGTCCGCCTCCGGTCCATTTTATTTCAATGGGTGTTCCCTGGGTAGACCTGCTCTCCGCCTCCGGTTCATTTATTTCAACGCGTATTCCCGGGGTAGACCTGCTGTCCGCCTCCGGTCCATGTATTTCAATGGCTATTCCCTGGGTAGACCTGCTGTCCGCCTCCGGTCCATGTATTTCGATGGCTATTCCCTGGGTAGACCTGCTGTCCGCCTCCGGTCCATGTATTTCGATGGCTGTTCCCTGGGTAGACCTACTGTCCGCCTCCGGTCCATGTATTTCAATGGCTATTCCTGGGTAGACGTGCTGCCCCCCTCCGGGCCTTGCCTTCCAGTGGCGGCGCCCTGGGTAGACGTGCTGCCCCCTTCCGGGCCTTGCCTCGCAATGGCGACGCCCTGGGTAGATGTGCTGCCCCCCTCCGGGCCTTGCCTTCCAGTGGCTATTCCCTGGGTAGACCTGCTGTCCGCCTCCGGTCCATGTATTTCAATGGCTGTTCCCTGGGGTAGACCTACTGTCCGCCTCCGGTCCATGTATTTCAATGGCTGTTCCCGGGGTAGACCTGCTGTCCGCCTCCGGTCCGTGTATTTCAATGGGTATTCAATGGGGTAGACCTGCTGTCCGCCTCCGGTCCATGTATTTCAATGGCTATTCCCTGGGTAGACCTGCTGTCCGCCTCCGGTCCATGTATTTCGATGGCTGTTCCCTGGGTAGACCTACTGTCCGCCTCCGGTCCATGTATTTCAAAGGCTATTCCTGGGTAGACCTGCTGTCTGCCTCCGGTCCATGTATTTCAATGGCTATTCCTGGGTAGACGTGCTGCCCCCCTCCGGGCCTTGCCTTCCAGTGGCGACGCCCTGGGTAGACGTGCTGCCCCCTTCCGGGCCTTGCCTTCCAGTGGCGACGCCCTGGGTAGACCTGCTGTCCGCCTCCGGTCCATGTATTTCAATGGCTCTTCCCTGGGTAGACCTGCTGTCCGCCTCCGGTCCATGTATTTCAATGGCTGTTCCCTGGGGTAGACCTACTGTCCGCCTCCGGTCTATGTATTTCAATGGCTGTTCCCGAGGTAGACCTCCTGTCCGCCTCCGGTCCGTGTATTTCAATGGGTATTCAATGGGGTAGACCTGCTGTCCGCCTCCGGTCCATGTATTTCAATGGCTATTCCCTGGGTAGACCTGCTGTCCACCTCCGGTCCATGTATTTCGATGGCTGTTCCCTGGGTAGACCTGCTGTCCGCCTCCGGTCCATGTATTTCAATGGCTATTCCCTGGGTAGACCTGCTGTCCGCCTCCGGTCCATGTATTTCGATGGCTGTTCCCTGGGTAGACCTGCTGTCCGCCTCCGGTCCATGTATTTCAATGGCTATTCCTGGGTAGACGTGCTGCCCCCTTCTGGGCCTTGCCTCGCAATGGCGACGCCCTGGGTAGATGTGCTGCCCCCCTCCGGGCCTTGCCTTCCAGTGGCGACGCCGTGGGTAGACGTGCTGCCCCCTTCCGGGCCTTGCCTCGCAATGGCGACGCCCTGGGTAGATGTGCTGCCCCCCTCCGGGCGTTGTCTTCCAGTGGCGACGCCCTGGGTAGACCTGCTGTCCGCCTCCGGTCCATGTATTTCAATGGCTATTCCCTGGGTAGACCTGCTGTCCGCCTCCGGTCCATGTATTTCGATGGCTATTCCCGGGGTAGACCTGCTGTCCGCCTCCGGTCCCGGTATTTCAATGGCTGTTCCCGGGGTAGACCTGCTGTCCGCCTCCGGTCCGTGTATTTCAATGGGTATTCCCTGGGTAGACCTACTGTCCGCCTCCGGTCCATGTATTTCAATGGCTATTCCTGGGTAGACGTGCTGCCCCCCTCCGGGCCTTGCCTTCCAGTGGCGACGCCCTGGGTAGACGTGCTGCCCCCTTCCGGGCCTTGCCTCGCAATGGCGACGCCCTGGGTAGATGTGCTGCCCCCCTCCGGGCGTTGTCTTCCAGTGGCGACGCCCTGGGTAGACCTGCTGTCCGCCTCCGGTCCATGTATTTCAATGGCTATTCCCTGGGTAGACCTGCTGTCCGCCTCCGGTCCATGTATTTCGATGGCTATTCCCGGGGTAGACCTGCTGTCCGCCTCCGGTCCCGGTATTTCAATGGCTATTCCCGGGGTAGACCTGCTGTCCGCCTCCGGTCCGTGTATTTCAATGGGTATTCCCCGGGTAGACCTGCTGTCCGCCTCCGGTCCATTTTATTTCAATGGGTATTCCCTGGGTAGACCTGCTGTCCGCCTCCGGTCCACGTATTTCAATGGGTATTCCCGGGGTAGACCTGCTGTCCGCCTCCGGTCCATGTATTTCAATGGGTATTCCCTGGGTAGACCTGCTGTCCGCCTCCGGTCCACGTATTTCAATGGCTATTCCCGGGGTAGACCTGCTGTCCGCCTCCGGTCCACGTATTTCAATGGGTATTCCCTGGGTAGACCTGCTGTCCGCCTCCGGTCATTTTATTTCAATGGGTATTCCCGGGGTAGACCTGCTGTCCGCCTCCGGTCCATGTATTTCAATGGCTGTTCCCTGGGTAGACCTGCTGTCCGCCTCCGGTCCACGTATTTCAATGGGTATTCCGTGGGTAGACCTGCTGTCCGCCTCCGGTCCATTTTATTTCCATGGGTATTCCCGGGGTAGACCTGCTGTCTGCTTCCTAGCCTGGTATCCTGCAGGCTAATCCCTGGGTAGACCTGCTGTCCGCCTCCGGGCAATGTATTAATGGCTCCGCGATGGCAGGTCTACCCGGCTCCGGGCCCGGCCGCAGCCGGCAGCCACGCCCGGCGCCGCCGGCGTGGCGCCCCTGCGTCGGGCGGAGGCGGGGCGAACCGGTCTACCCCGTTTCGGGGCGGCTCCGCGATGGCAGGTCTACCCGGCTCCGGGCCCGGCCGCAGCCGGCAGCCGTGCCCGGCGCCGCCGGCGTGGCGCCCCTGCGTCGGGCGGAGGCGGGGCGAACCGGTCTACCCCGTTCCGGGGCGGCTCCGCGATGGCAGGTCTACCCGGCTCCGGGCCCGGCCGCAGCCGGCAGCCACGCCCGGCGCCGCCGGCGTGGCGCCCCTGCGTCGGGCGGAGGCGGGGCTAACCGGTCTACCCCGTTCCGGGGCGGCTCCGCGATGGCAGGTCTACCCGGCTCCGGGCCCGGCCGCAGCCGGCAGCCGTGCCCGGTGCTGCCGGCGTGGCGCCCCTGCGTCGGGCGGAGGCGGGGCGAACCGGTCTACCCCGTTCCGGGGCGGCTCCGCGATGGCAGGTCTACCCGGCTCCGGGCCCGGCCGCAGCCTGCAGCCGTGCCCGGCGCTGCCGGCGTGGCGCCCCTGCGTCGGGCGGAGGCGGGGCGAACTTCGGCACGGGCCGGGTAGACCTGCTGTCCCCTGCGCTCGCGGAAGTTCACCAAGGGGTCGCTGTTTCTGGCTGCCTCCGGCTATGTCCTCGTAGGAGGCGGCGTGCGCCACTGCGCCGCCCCGGTCGGGTGCGAGTCGTACTCTTGGGGGCGCGCGCGGCCTCGGCCTCTTCTGTACGTATTATGGGAGCGAGCGAGGGGCCGCATCCCCGCAGGCTAGTCCCGTGCCTGTGTCCGAGGCGGATGTGCGGCGGCCGCGCGTGCGGTCGCCGGCGGAAAGAAGCCAGACGAGTGTGCCGAGTTCGATGTGGGGCGAGTCGCGTGACTTCAGTCCCGGTTCCCGTGGTGTAGCGCCCGGTGACTTTGGGTCCGAGGCGCGAGGTGTGTGGCGAGAAGGCTTGCGAGTGTGTCCGGTCCGGCCCGGCTGCTGCCGGCTTCGTGAAGGGCGAGGGCCCTCGTTCTGTTCTCCTTCCCCGTCCCCGCGGGGAGGTGTGGGGGGCGAGGCGGCGGCGCCTCGTCCCTCTTCTGCCCGGCCTTAAGCCGGGGCCCGGTCTTCCCCGGGCGTGTTTTATGGCTGTCCGTGCGTGCGGCGCGGTGGCCGGCAGGGCAAAGGGTGCTCGTTGGGCCGGGGCTCTGTCGTGTCGAGACCGGCGGCTGAGGCTTTTCCCGAGAGCCCCGAGGACGGCCCGGTTCGCCGAGGTGGCGGCGCCTTGTTCCCCGCTCCTCCCGACTTGCTGCCCAGTGTGTGTGTCCGTGTTGGGAGTCCCGCGGGTGTGAGGCGTGCGGCCTTGCCTCGGCTTGCCCGGTTGCTGGAAAAGGGGCTCGGTGATGGGAGTCGCCCGATGAGTTGTGGGGCGGGGTGGCGGCACCCTGCCCCCCCCCCCCCCGCCTGCCCTGCCGTGTGTTTATGACGTTGTTCCCCCCTTCCTCGGCCTTAAGCTGGGGACCCGTGTAGCGGGCGGAGTTCCGTGTGGCTGGCGGCCGGCCGCGGTGGCCCGGCCGCCCCTAGCACGTGGACCTGAACACCCCCCCCCAACCGGGTTAGCCCTGGGGCGAATGTCGTGGGCGAGGCGGCGGCGCCTCGCCCTTCCTTTGGCTGTGACCGGTGTGATCGAGCCCCACTGTGTTGCTGTGCCGGCCCGTCGGGGTCTGGCCTGCCATGGGGGCTGGGTTTTTGCCAGCAGGTCCTCTAGTTCAGGCACGCGGGTGGAGTGGGGGCTGCCCCGGCCTGGTTTTTTGTTTTTTTTTTTTTTTTTTCTTTCGTGGCCCTAAGCCGCGGCACCGAGGCAACGCGCGACGAAGGGTCGTGGGCCCATGAAGGCGAGGAAAGGGAGAGCATCGAGATGCGGTTGTTGGGGGGTGTGAGCCAGAGGGGGGGGGCAAGCCGAGGAGGCGCGAGCCTCGTTCTTCCCGCCCCCCCCACCACCCCGGGCCCGCGACCCCCGTGACTAGCGCGGGTCGTGCGATGCGTTGTGTGTGCTTTTTTTTTTTTTTTTTTTTTCCCGGTCTCTTGCCGTCCCCCGGCTTTTCCGGAGGGAAAGCCGATCGCTGCGAGGCGGGCGAAAGCCAGTGGCCCGTGGCATGGTCGGTGGCATTTTCTCGAACGCTCGGATGGGGTTTCCCTGGCGGGAGTGGGGAGTGCAACACGCGCCCCCCCCCCCCCGCCCAGCGGTCCCATCCTGCCCGTTGTCTCGCTAAGGGAGCCGTTGTCCGCGGCCACGGGGGGCACCCCGCTCCCCGTGCGCTTTGTCTCCGCCGTGACGGAGCCGTGAAAGGCGTGGAGCCGGCTCGCCGGTGTCCGCGGCCTCGGGAGCCGAGGCTCGGCGGCGCCAAGCGGCGCTCCCGGATGCTCGCCACCTGTGCCCCGAGCGGTGGTGGAGCCGGCCGGCGTCGTGTATACGCCGGGTTGCCGTTGTCTCAGGAGCAGCATGGCCGTGG
>JBBAXF010000060.1:447500-452500 GCA_037837765.1 Delichon dasypus
TCGGCGGGCGCAGGGTAGACCGGGTCCCCTCGGACGGACTTTGCTGCCGGGCGAGGGGACAAAAGGTAGCCCTACTCTCCGGAGGGCGCCCGCCCGCCGGCGCGGCTCTTCCTTCGCAGGGTAGACGCGCCACCGCCCTCCTCGGGGCCTTGCCTCGCAATGGCGACGCCCAGGGTAGACGTGCTGCCCGCCTCCGCTCCCGGTATTTCAATGGCTGTTCCCTGGGTAGACCTGCTGTCCGCCTCCGGTCCATGTATTTCAAGGGGTATTCCCTGGGTAGACCTGCTGTCTGCTTCCTAGCCTGGTATCCTGCAGGCTAATCCCTGGGTAGACCTGCTGTCCGCCTCCGGTCCATGTATTTCAAGGGGTATTCCCTGGGTAGACCTGCTGTCTGCTTCCTAGCCTGGTATCCTGCAGGCTAATCCCTGGGTAGACCTGCTGTCCGCCTCCGGTCCATGTACTTCAATGGGTATTCCCTGGGTAGACCTGATGTCCGCCTCCGGTCCATGTATTTCGATGGCTGTTCCCTGGGGTAGACCTGCTGTCCGCCTCCGGTCCATGTATTTCGATGGCTGTTCCCTGGGGTAGACCTGCTGTCCGCCTCCGGTCCATGTATTTCGATGGCTGTTCCCTGGGTAGACCTACTGTCCGCCTCCGGTCCATGTATTTCAAAGGCTGTTCCTGGGTAGACCTGCTGTCCGCCTCCGGTCCGTGTATTTCAATGGGTATTCCCCGGGTAGACCTGCTGTCCGCCTCCGGTCCATTTTATTTCAATGGGTATTCCCTGGGTAGACCTGCTGTCCGCCTCCGGTCCACGTATTTCAATGGGTATTCCCGGGGTAGACCTGCTGTCCGCCTCCGGTCCATGTATTTCAATGGCTATTCCCTGGGTAGACCTGCTGTCCGCCTCCGGTCCATGTATTTCGATGGCTATTCCCTGGGTAGACCTGCTGTCCGCCTCCGGTCCATGTATTTCGATGGCTGTTCCCTGGGTAGACCTGCTGTCCGCCTCCGGTCCATGTATTTCAATGGCTATTCCTGGGTAGACGTGCTGCCCCCCTCCGGGCCTTGCCTTCCAGTGGCGGCGCCCTGGGTAGACGTGCTGCCCCCTTCCGGGCCTTGCCTCGCAATGGCGACGCACTGGGTAGATGTGCTGCCCCCCTCCGGGCCTTGCCTTCCAGTGGCGACGCCCTGGGTAGACCTGCTGTCCGCCTCCGGTCCGTGTATTTCAATGGCTATTCCCTGGGTAGACCTGCTGTCCGCCTCCGGTCCATGTATTTCGATGGCTATTCCCGGGGTAGACCTGCTGTCCGCCTCCGGTCCCGGTATTTCAATGGCTATTCCCGGGGTAGACCTGCTGTCCGCCTCCGGTCCGTGTATTTCAATGGGTATTCCCCGGGTAGACCTGCTGTCCGCCTCCGGTCCATTTTATTTAAATGGGTATTCCCTGGGTAGACCTGCTGTCCGCCTCCGGTCCACGTATTTCAATGGGTATTCCCGGGGTAGACCTGCTGTCCGCCTCCGGTCCATGTATTTCAATGGCTATTCCCTGGGTAGACCTGCTGTCCGCCTCCGGTCCACGTATTTCAATGGCTATTCCCGGGGTAGACCTGCTGTCCGCCTCCGGTCCACGTATTTCAATGGGTATTCCCTGGGTAGACCTGCTGTCCGCCTCCGGTCATTTTATTTCAATGGGTATTCCCGGGGTAGACCTGCTGTCCGCCTCCGGTCCATGTATTTCAATGGCTGTTCCCTGGGTAGACCTGCTGTCCGCCTCCGGTCCACGTATTTCAATGGGTATTCCGTGGGTAGACCTGCTGTCCGCCTCCGGTCCATTTTATTTCCATGGGTATTCCCGGGGTAGACCTGCTGTCTGCTTCCTAGCCTGGTATCCTGCAGGCTAATCCCTGGGTAGACCTGCTGTCCGCCTCCGGGCAATGTATTAATGGCTCCGCGATGGCAGGTCTACCCGGCTCCGGGCCCGGCCGCAGCCGGCAGCCACGCCCGGCGCCGCCGGCGTGGCGCCCCTGCGTCGGGCGGAGGCGGGGCGAACCGGTCTACCCCGTTCCGGGGCGGCTCCGCGATGGCAGGTCTACCCGGCTCCGGGCCCGGCCGCAGCCGGCAGTCGTGCCCGGCGCTGCCGGCGTGGCGCCCCTGCGTCGGGCGGAGGCGGGGCGAACCGGTCTACCCCGTTCCGGGGCGGCTCCGCGATGGCAGGTCTACCCGGCTCCGGGCCCGGCCGCAGCCGGCAGCCGTGCCCGGCGCCGCCGGCGTGGCGCCCCTGCGTCGGGCGGAGGCGGGGCGAACCGGTCTACCCCGTTCCGGGGCGGCTCCGCGATGGCAGGTCTACCCGGCTCCGGGCCCGGCCGCAGCCGGCAGCCGTGCCCGGTGCTGCCGGCGTGGCGCCCCTGCGTCGGGCGGAGGCGGGGCGAACCGGTCTACCCCGTTCCGGGGCGGCTCCGCGATGGCAGGTCTACCCGGCTCCGGGCCCGGCCGCAGCCTGCAGCCGTGCCCGGCGCTGCCGGCGTGGCGCCCCTGCGTCGGGCGGAGGCGGGGCGAACTTCGGCACGGGCCGGGTAGACCTGCTGTCCCCTGCGCTCGCGGAAGTTCACCAAGGGGTCGCTGTTTCTGGCTGCCTCCGGCTATGTCCTCGTAGGAGGCGGCGTGCGCCACTGCGCCGCCCCGGTCGGGTGCGAGTCGTACTCTTGGGGGCGCGCGCGGCCTCGGCCTCGTCTGTACGTATTATGGGAGCGAGCGAGGGGCCGCATCCCCGCAGGCTAGTCCCGTGCCTGTGTCCGAGGCGGATGTGCGGCGGCCGCGCGTGCGGTCGCCGGCGGAAAGAAGCCAGATGAGTGTGCCGAGTTCGATGTGGGGCGAGTCGCGTGACTTCAGTCCCGGTTCCCGTGGTGTAGCGCCCGGTGACTTTGGGTCCGAGGCGCGAGGTGTGTGGCGAGAAGGCTTGCGAGTGTGTCCGGTCCGGCCCGGCTGCTGCCGGCTTCGTGAAGGGCGAGGGCCCTCGTTCTGTTCTCCTTCCCCGTCCCCGCGGGGAGGTGTGGGGGGCGAGGCGGCGGCGCCTCGTCCCTCTTCTGCCCGGCCTTAAGCCGGGGCCCGGTCTTCCCCGGGCGTGTTTTATGGCTGTCCGTGCGTGCGGCGCGGTGGCCGGCAGGGCAAAGGGTGCTCGTTGGGCCGGGGCTCTGTCGTGTCGAGACCGGCGGCTGAGGCTTTTCCCGAGAGCCCCGAGGACGGCCCGGTTCGCCGAGGTGGCGGCGCCTTGTTCCCCGCTCCTCCCGACTTGCTGCCCAGTGTGTGTGTCCGTGTTGGGAGTCCCGCGGGTGTGAGGCGTGCGGCCTTGCCTCGGCTTGCCCGGTTGCTGGAAAAGGGGCTCGGTGATGGGAGTCGCCCGATGAGTTGTGGGGCGGGGTGGCGGCACCCTGCCCCCCCCCCCCCCGCCTGCCCTGCCGTGTGTTTATGACGTTGTTCCCCCCTTCCTCGGCCTTAAGCTGGGGACCCGTGTAGCGGGCGGAGTTCCGTGTGGCTGGCGGCCGGCCGCGGTGGCCCGGCCGCCCCTAGCACGTGGACCTGAACACCTCCCCCCCAACCGGGAGAGCCCTGGGGCGAATGTCGTGGGCGAGGCGGCGGCGCCTCGCCCTTCCTTTGGCTGTGACCGGTGTGATCGAGCCCCACTGTGTTGCTGTGCCGGCCCGTCGGGGTCTGGCCTGCCATGGGGGCTGGGTTTTTGCCAGCAGGTCCTCTAGTTCAGGCACGCGGGTGGAGTGGGGGCTGCCCCGGCCTGGTTTTTTGTTTTTTTTTTTTTTTTTTTCTTTCGTGGCCCTAAGCCGCGGCACCGAGGCAACGCGCGACGAAGGGTCGTGGGCCCATGAAGGCGAGGAAAGGGAGAGCATCGAGATGCGGTTGTTGGGGGGTGTGAGCCAGAGGGGGGGGGCAAGCCGAGGAGGCGCGAGCCTCGTTCTTCCCGCCCCCCCCACCACCCCGGGCCCGCGACCCCCGTGACTAGCGCGGGTCGTGCGATGCGTTGTGTGTGCTTTTTTTTTTTTTTTTTTTTTCCCGGTCTCTTGCCGTCCCC
Source organism: Delichon dasypus (assembly GCA_037837765.1). Lineage (NCBI taxonomy): Eukaryota > Metazoa > Chordata > Aves > Passeriformes > Hirundinidae > Delichon > Delichon dasypus. Next base: position 451,585 of record JBBAXF010000060.1, read on the forward strand.
CGGCTTTTCCGGAGGGAAAGCCGATCGCTGCGAGGCGGGCGAAAGCCAGTGGCCCGTGGCATGGTCGGTGGCATTTTCTCGAACGCTCGGATGGGGTTTCCCTGGCGGGAGTGGGGAGTGCAACACGCGCCCCCCCCCCCCTGCCCAGCGGTCCCATCCTGCCCGTTGTCTCGCTAAGGGAGCCGTTGTCCGCGGCCACGGGGGGCACCCCGCTCCCCGTGCGCTTTGTCTCCGCCGTGACGGAGCCGTGAAAGGCGTGGAGCCGGCTCGCCGGTGTCCGCGGCCTCGGGAGCCGTCGGGGAGGCTCGGCGGCGCCAAGCCGCGGAGAGGGCCTCTCGGGGACGTGTCCCGGATGCTCGCCACCTGTGCCCCGAGCGGTGGTGGAGCCGGCCGGCGTCGTGTATACGCCGGGTTGCCGTTGTCTCAGGAGCAGCATGGCCGTGGGGCCCTGGTCGCCGTTTGCCGCGGCGGCCATCCTTTCCTGTCTGTGTCCGATCGATGAGGCTTTTCGGGTCGCGTTGGAGAGGGCCCCCGGCGGCCCGGCTCTTCCGGGGCTCTCTGTCATGGGGAAGCCACGGTAGCGTCCGGTGCTCGGGCAGGGCGGTCTCCTTTCCGGTTCGCTTCCCGTCGCAGGCGAGGTGGCGCCCCTCCCGCTGCCGGGAGGGCGTCTTTACCGTCCCAGGCTGTGTGACGGCCGCGTGGCCCCGTGAGCCCACAGGTGTCCTTCCAAGAACCATGCGAGGTGTTGCTGGTGCCGGCCCCGGTCCGGGCAAGCCGCCCCGTGGGTGCCGGCCGCGAGCAGCGCTGGGCGGCGGTGCGGCTGGAGCTGAGCCGAGACGCAGTGGCCAGAGAGAAGGGCGAAACCGAACCGGGATGGCGCGGACGGGGGAAAGAGCCCGTTCCGTGCACGCGCTCC
>JBBAXF010000060.1:470000-481000 GCA_037837765.1 Delichon dasypus
TCAGAGAGACAGGAAGACAGGAGCCAAAACCAGTCGTTCCAAGCCATGTCAAAAGAGGACAGTGGCCGAGAGGTGTTTCAAGGGCCAGAGGATGAGAAGGCAGCAGCAAGAGGAGAGGGAATCAGCAAACTGCAGAGCACATCTCCTGCCCTGGCTGCTTCCATGGAGCCCAAGGATAAGGCAGCCATGTCCGCAAGTGGAGCAGGAGCTTGCTTGCTGCCCTCACAGGCCCCTGGAGACACATCTCCTTCCCTCGCAGCCACTCATGGCCCGGAGCAGCCACAGAGACAGTCCCTGTTCAGGAGGGCACTCAGGGCTGTGCGCAGGGCCTTCCTTGGCACCTGCCGCCCACGGCGGCGGCAGCAGCAGTGGCCTGTCCCCAGTGCCGGGCAGGTGCCAGGAGATGGCTGCTCTGAGCCTCAGCAGCGTGCCTGATACAAAGTGACACATGGATACACAGCAGGGATGGAGGCAGGGACAGTGCCTCAGGCATCTGGCTGTCCCCAGGCCATCCTGCTGCCAGTCTATTCCTGGCCATGTGTGCATAACACCATCCTATGATTCCCCTTTAGACACTATGGTTAGAAAGAGTTGATCAATATCACACATAGTTTACAATATATCTTGTTGTGGAGGAGGAAGCCAAGAAACCCTATAAATATGATTGCCTATATTCTGAGAATGAGAAACCTGTATGTGAGATAGAATTGAAAGTAAGATTTGATGTTTGAGATGTATTAGATACTGGATGTCTGGGAAAACTGTTATGTGACCATCTAAAGGTTACCTGCAGCCAGACCCAGAGGTCAAATGGAATGTTTTGTCTCTCCCCTTAATGTATGGTTCATCCCACACCTGTACCCCTCCCCTGAAGTATCAGATATCTGTAACCCCATTGGCGCAAGTCCTGTTCCAGCCCACCTCGAGACCCCTTATCAGGGGGCTGCGAAGGTGGCTCGGCCTCTTTGCTCTTTGCTCTTTGCTCTTTGCCCTTTGCTCTTTGCTCTTGCACCCTTTCCTGAGGACTTTCCTCTCTTGGAATTTCCTCTCCCTACCTATCCCTTCCCCCACTTTCCTAGGCCTTGCCACGAGCTGCAGTCTGGCAGCTCAGAGCAAGGCCCCCACATCCCTTACAATAAACCTCATCTTCTAAAACCCAACCTCAGAGATCTCTTGTCTACATTTATCTACACCGTCCTGGAGTCCTCAGCAGCAGGAGAAAGAAGCATTTCTACAATATCTCTTTGTATAGAGTAAGTTATAGTTTTTCTTCAATAAAACTGTCAGTTTATCCAATTAACTGACTTGTGTGCATTAAAAAAAATAAATATTCAAGGCCAAAATAATATTTTCATATGGTTTCTTGTATCTTCCATGGCAGAGCTGCACTGAGAATGGCATCAGGATCAGGTGCCAGGGCTTTGTGATGACCACTGGGACATCACAGGGCCCTACTGTGACCATGGCAGGAGTGAAGGAGCGCAGAGCCCGGGGGTGCCCACTCTCGGGAGAGCACTTCCCGCAGGATGCTGCACCTTCCCTGGAGCTCCTGGCAGCTTGTCTTGGTTTGAAAAGACAGGTGTCTGCTATTGAGAGGCAGGCCTCTCTAGGAATGAGAAATTTAAATCCTTCCCTTTGTGTTATTATAATTTGGAAGATTAAAAAGTACTTTTCAGTCAGTTCTATGGGGAAAAGGAATAACAGACTTTTACTAGTAAATATAACAGGACAGACAAACAAGAGCAAGTATAATAATAGTAAAGCAGAACTAAGAACCCTGAGGGGCAAACAGTGGAAACTCCAGCTCTGATGGCTGGAAGCTGGAAGCGGTGGATTGTCCTCCGCAGGCAGGGGGGTGGCTGGGCAGGCAAAGTGGGCAGTGCTGGAGGACCCACAGTGACTGGACCTGGGCTGACCCAAAATCCAGCAGGGCAGCGAAGAAACTCCAAAATCCTGGGCGTTCTAACAGATGGTATAATTCCCAGGACCAGATTCCTCCGTTAACCGTGGACTCCACGCAGCTCTCCATCGCCCGACCGTGCTCCCAGGAAGACCAAGAGTACTGAGTCCCCCCCCCCCCAGCTCTCGGGAGCTTTCTCCCTCCCCCAAAATGAAGTGATCAGCTCCCTTTGTCCAGGTTTAGCACCCTCTAACTATCAGTATTTAGTCTCCTAGCAACTTGGGGGGGGGGGGGGAATTCTACACGAAACTTAACCCTCAACATTTATCCATCCCGATTTTTTTCCCATACCAACATATTGTATTGAATTTAAACCTTTAAATAGTATACATATATATACATGTGTATATAAATACAGACACAGTCACAGTGTTCACCGAAAAACAAGGTCCCCTTGAGGTATGCAGCGGGTCTCTCCATTCTTTTGCATCACCTGCCATGTGCAGCCAGGTCCCTGAGCAAAAGCAACCCCAGGAGTGGGACTGTCTTTGCTGGAGGCAGAATTAATCCAAACAGTTTTTCCCAGCATTCCTCTCATGTGTACCACTGGAACCTTATCCCCATCTCTTGTTCCCAGGGGCTCAGATTGGGCAGGGCCTGCTCAGTTGGTAAAACCTCGACTGTTCACTAACTAGGCAGCCTTTGCTAAATTAATCTCCCAGTTCTTGAAAGTCCCCCCACCCAGTGCCTTCTAAGTGGTTTTAAGCAGGCCATTGCATCATTCAACTTTCCCGGCTGCTGGCGCATGATAAGGAATATGGTACACCCACTCAATGCCATGTTCTCTAGCCCAGGTGTTTATAAGGCTGTTCTTGAAATGAGTCCCGTTGTCAGACTCAATCCTCTCAGGGGTACCATGTCTCCACAGGATTTGCTTTTCAAGGTCCAGGATGGTGTTTTCCATGTAGTAGCATGGGGCACAGGGTATGTCTCCAACCATCCAGTGGTGGCTTCCACCACAGTCAGCACATAGCGTTTGCCTTGGCAGGTTTGGGCAAGGGTGATGTAGTCAACCTGCCAGGCTTCCCCGTACTTATACTTGGACCATCGCCTGTCATACCATAGCGGCTTCACCCGCTTGGCCTGCTTGATAGCAGCACATGTCTCACAGTCATGGATGACCTGAGAAATACTGTCCATGGTTAGATCCACCCCTTGGTCTCGTGCCCACTTATAGGTGGCATCTCTGCCCTGGTGACCTGAGGCATCATGGGCCCATTGAGCTAGGAACAACTCTCCCTTGTGTTGCCAATCTAAGTCTATCTTTGACACCTCTATCTCTGCAGCTTGATCTACCTGCTTGTTGTTTCGGTGCTCCTCATTAGCCCGACTCTTGGGGACATGGGCATCTACATGACGGACTTTGACAGGTAGCTTCTCTAACCGAGTGGCAATGTCCTTCCACTCATCTGCAGCCCAGATTGGCTTTCCCCTACGCTGCCAATTGGCCTTTTTCCACCTGTCCAGCCAACCCCACAGAGCATTGGCCACCATCCACGAATCAGTGTAGAGGTACAGCTTTGGCCACTTCTCTCTTTCAGCAATGTCCAGGGCCAGTTGAACAGCTTTGAGTTCAGCAAGTTGGCTTGACCCACCTTCTCCTTCAGTTGATTTATTAAAGAAATATGGGTATTGATCTAGTATCGATACCCAACTGTGACGGACAAAAACTCTCTAACAGTTTAGAGTTAGAAAGTGTATGTTTATTACAGCGCCGGACAGTGTGCGGGATAGCTCCCAAATACACACCGCAATTTACAGGTGATTACAGAGTCCTTTTATTTACAAAAGCATTGAATATCCAAAATACAAATGCATATTCATAACCCTGGTACATCCCATTCCCCGCTTCGTATGATAATTAGCTCAAAAGCTATTAAGCATGCGTAGTTTGTTCCTTGAAATGGGTCGGTGGTCCTTTTCATGGGGAGGGGTCACCAAAATGAGGAAGTAAAGAAGTCTTCCTCGCTCTGACCTTTCTACTTTTTCAATGCAAATGTGATAAATGAACCCTTGGTAGGACTCCCACTTCATGTCTTCATGACCGTTCAATGAGTTCTGGGCAAAGGAGGCCTACAATTGTCTTATGTTCCTAAAAACTATTCATCAGTTTCAATATTCTTTATTACAAACCCAGCTAACCAAACAAAGTTGACAAGTAATCAGTTATTCTAATATGGGAGAGTGATCCCAAACCCAGTTTCTTTTAGTTAATTACTAACTTTTAATTTCAGCAAAGCCTACCTATCTACTTTCAGCGAAGCTTGTCTCTAAAATCTTAACCCTTCTAAAAATCCTTAATTCTCTAAAGTTTATGTCTCATTCCCCACTTCTTCTTTAGGATGAGTAAATTCTTTTACTCAATATGGGGATTTTTCTTCATCTGCCCAAGACACATGCTTAGTGTCTCTCAAAACTAAACCATATGCCTTTGACAGCGAGGTTAAAGCTGTCATCCTCCGCAGCATCTTCCAATTCCAAACAAGCATCACAATGGACAATATTAAACTTATACTAATTAAAATGAGCAACACAATAATGGGGTGAACTAAAGCATTAAGTATACTAGTGGCTGTGGGTGACCATCCAAAAAGCACATCCCACCAATGATGAGACAAGTGTTCTTCAAATTGTTTAAAAACTCCTTTGATGGTTTGTGTCATGTTGTATGGTGACTAGAGTCTTTTTCCCCGCATTTTTAATTTCTTTCAAAATTTCTTTCAATTCTTGATGTTCTAATAATTGAGCAACTAAAGTCAGATTCATCCCTATGGGCACAGGCACTATTTCTTGTACAGTAACTAAGTTGGCCTTTATATACTGATGTGATATTACAGGTGCCCAATAAGAAAAATCACACCCTTCAATTTCAACAAAGTTACAAACACATAAATTAAATTGAGTCTTATTCATAACTAGATTGTCTATCATTATGGTGGGACATGCTGTCCTGAGACAGACACAACCTTGTCCTATGTATACAAGCAGAGTTGTTTGATTGTCTGAGTGTGTTTTGACTCCTGTTATTATGACAATGGCTACAATAGTTAAAACTTTTTCTATTTTGTCCATGATTCTTACAAGTCCATTTACTTGCTGTTCTGGGTGAGTTTCAGCTTTAGTTCGTTGTCACCTGGTGTCACCTTCCAAATTCCTTCAGGGGCTTTCTTCACTCGGGAGTGATGGATCCAGGCCTTCTGTTCTTTAATTTTGATTGCAGTGAAGGTAGTGAGGAGCACCTGGAATGGTCCTTCCCACTGTGGTTCTAGGGTCTCATCTGCAAAAGACTTAACATACACATAATCCCCAGGTTGTACATCATGTACTGGCCCATCTAATTCTCTGTTTTGAGCTCCAGCCACATGTTTTTCAATTTCTCTTAGCTGTTTGTTCAGAGCCACCATATACTTGTGTCGGGTTTCTTCCCCTACTTGTATGGGGCTTGTTCCTTCTTGGACTGCATATGGTCTCCCATATAATATTTCAAAGGGGCTTAATTTTTCTTTTGTCCTCGGCTTAGTCCGAATTCGCAATAATGCCAATGGGAGAGCCTGAGGCCAAGGCAAATTTGCTTCTTGTCCTAATCTCACAATCTGTTGTTTAATCAAATGGTTCATCTTTTCTACCTGGCCGCTTGATTGCGGGTGATATGGAGTATGCAATTCCCAATCTATCCCCAGGTGGTGGCTTATTTGTTGCACAATTTTTGAAATAAAGTGTGGCCCTCTATCTGAGGATATGGTGGCTGGAACTCCAAACCTTGGTATTATTTCTTGCAACAGTGCTTTGGTCACCTCTCGGGCCTTAGCTGTCCTAGTAGGGAAAGCTTCTGGCCAGCCTGAAAAGGTATCAGTTAATACCAAAAGGTAACGATATCCTCCTTTTCTGGGTAATTCTGTGAAATCAATTTGCCACTGTTGCCCAGGGCCACAACCTTTCCCAATTTGTCCAACTTTAGGTTTTGGGGTATTCTTAGGATTAGTTCGGAGGCAAAGACCACATTGGCGAGTTACCTGGATCACAGTGCCCTGTAGTTTTCTGGCCATAATTCTTTCTTTCAAATGGTTATACAGGGCATCTATTCCCCAATGTGTTTTCTCATGTTCTTTCTGTACTAATGACCACAATAAATAAGAAGGTACTACGAGTTTCCCTTCTTCTGTCACAGCCCATCCTTCCTGATTATAACTTGCTTTTTCTGCTTTAATAAGTTTCTTATCTTTTTTGGTATATATTGGCTTACCTTCAATAAGAATTTTTCCATCTGGGATTAGGGCTGCTTCAACTGTCTCATCAAGTATCTCACCTTTAGCTGCGTCTTTTGCCTCTCTGTCCGCCAGCATATTCCCTTCCTCTAATTCAGAGCTCACTTTTTGGTGTGCCTTGATATGCATGATGGCTACCTTCTCAGGTAGCTGTACTGCATCTAGCAGTCTCAGTATCTCTTGTGCATGTTTGATGCTTTTTCCTTGTGAGTTCAACAGTCCTCTCTCTTTCCAAATGGCTCCATGTGCATGAACTACTCCAAATGCATACCTTGAGTCCGTGTAGATGTTGATCTCTTTTCCTTTTGCCAGCTCTAATGCTCGAGTTAAGGCAATTATCTCAGCCTTCTGCGCTGAGGTGTTAGCTGGTAATGGTCCAGATTCTATTACCTCTCTGCTTGTGGTAACTGCATACCCAGCATGCTTTTTCCCACTGACGACATAGCTGCTTCCATCAGTAAACCAGGTCTCAGCATCCTTGAGCGGGGTGTCCTTCAGATCCGGGCGGCTTGAGTAGGTGGCTTCGATGGTCTCCAAGCAATCATGGATCACTGGTTCTCCCATACTCCCGCTGAGGAAAGAAGCTGGGTTCACAATGTTAGTTACCACAATTTCAACATCATCCTGTTCTACCAGTATAGCTTGGTATTTCAGAAACCTCTGTGGGGAGAGCCAATGCCCTCCTTTTGTCTCAAGGACTGCAGACACCGTGTGGGATACTAGCACAGTCATCTTCTGGCCTAGGGTGAACTTGCGAGCTTCTTGGATGTTTATTGCCACTGCTGCAACTGCTCTGAGGCACCCTGGCCATCCTTTAGCTGCTGTGTCCAGCTGTTTGGAAAGATAGGCTACTGCCCTTCGATACGGACCTAAGTTCTGTGCTAATATTCCCAAGGCAATCCCTTGCTTCTCATGGGAAAACAGGAAAAATGGTTTACTCACGTCTGGAAGTCCCAGGGCTGGAGCTGACATAAGAGCCTTCTTTAGCTGGTTGAAGGCTTGGGTGGCTTCTTTTGTCCACTGAAGATCCCTGCTCCCTTCCGTGATCAAGGCATACAGAGGTTTAACAAGCAACCCATAGTTATAAATCCACAATCTGCACCACCCTGTCATGCCTAAAAAGGTTCTTAGTTCTTTCACTGTTTGAGGTTTCGGGGTCTGGCATATTGCTTCCTTGCGATCCTGCCCTAAAGTCCTTTGTCCAGCACTCACTTCATAACCCAGGTAAATAACTGTTTGCCTCACCATTTGGGCTTTCTTCTGGGAAACTCGGTACCCTTGCAGGCCCAAAAAGTTCAGGAGGCTTACCGTCCAGTCTACGCATGTCTCCTGGGTCCGGGTGGCTATTAAGAGATCATCCACGTACTGGAGTAACTGTCCTTCGCCTGGTGGAGGTTCCCAAGACTCTAAATCCTTTGCAAGCTGTTCCCCAAATATAGTGGGGGAGTTCTTGTACCCTTGTGGTAGTACGCACCATGTGAGCTGATTTTTCCTTCCAGTTTTGGGGTTCTCCCATTCAAATGCAAAAATTTTCTGGCTGGCTTCGTGGAGAGGGAGGCAAAAGAAAGCATCCTTCAGGTCTAAAACGGTAAACCAGGTTAGTTCAGGTGTTAAACTGGTTAACAAGGTATAAGGGTTAGCAACTACTGGGTACAAGTCTTCAGTTACTTTGTTAACAGCTCTTAAATCTTGTACTAACCTATACGACCCATCAGGTTTCTTTACTGGCAAAATGGGAGTATTAAAATCAGATTGACACTCTTTTAGTAATCCTATTTGTAAAAAGTTTTCTATGATTGGACTAATCCCTTCTCTATCCTCTTTCTTTAGAGGATATTGTTTGACTCTTACTGGTCGTTCCCCTTCCTTGAGCTTAATTTGTACAGGTAATGCATTCTTTGCTCTTCCTCGTATGTTAGTAGCCCACACCCCAGGAAACACTTGATCCATTATTTTCTGAAAATTCTCCTCTTCACTTACAGCTTCAATTTCTCTGGTAATTAGCATTAGACTTAGCAGCTCTACATATTGATGGTCCTTTACCTCCAAACTAATTTCCCCATTTTTAAATACTATTTTTGCATCCAGCTGCTCTAGCAGATCTCTGCCCAAAAGTGCAGATGGAGCATTAGGCATATATAAAAATCTATGAATCCCCCATTGTTTTCCCAATTTATACTTCAATGGTTTGCAAAAATAAGCTCTTTCAGATTGGCCAGTTGCCCCCTTTACTATAACATAATCATTGGTTACAGGTATTAGGGCCTTGTTCAATACTGAAAATGTTGCCCCTGTGTCTATTAAAAACTCCACTTCTTTTTCTTTGTTCCCCAGTTTAATTATAACCAGAGGGTCCCCTAGGGTAGGGCCCTCTGGTCCTCCTCAATCCTCCTTCACATGAGTGACCACCCTTTCCCCTCTCCGATCCCTTTTTTTTTCTGCTCGTCACCTCTTCGTAGCTCTGGGCACTGGGTTTTCCAGTGTCCGAATTTCTTGCAATATGCGCACTGATCTTTTTCCAATTGGAATGGTCCTCGTCTCGGTGGACCTTGCTCATGTCTTTCTTTTTCTCCCTCCCTTACTACTGCTACCAGTCTCTTCATTCCTTATTTATATCCTTCTTCCCGATTACTAAAGACTCTCCACGCCTCATCCAGTAAAGTCTCTAAATCTCGACCCTTTGGACCCCGGATCTTCTGAAGTTTCTGCCTGATGTCTCCTGTGGATTGTCCTAAAAATAAGTTTATTAGTTGTTGTCTCCCCTCATCCAATTCAGGATCCAGGGTGGTGTGTCGTCGCATCGCATCCCGCAGGTGATCTAAAAATTCGGAAGGTGTTTGAGAGGGACTCTGTTTAATGGCATATAGGGCTGACCAATTTATGGTTTTAGGAATTGCTCGTTCCAGCCCTTTCCGTATGAGTAAGATGTGCTAATTCATCTGGCTCATTAGGATAAAGTCCCTGAAATTCCGTTCTCTAACAGTTTAAATATTCTACAACTACCGTGAGCTTCCTGACCAGTTACCAACAAAATCCGTATAGCTGTCTGGGTAGCCTTTTGTTCCTGTGTACAACAGAAATTACAAATTTCACTCCTAGGTGCTTTCCACCTGAGTACCTGTCTGACCCACAACTTCTGGCAAACTACACAACAAAATACAATCCACGGGTTACAATAGCAATCCTTCCTTGAGCAGGGGAATTCCTCCAAACCAGGTCCTCAATTCCTGTGTCTCCTATTCCTGGGCATACAATTTTGCTAATAAACAAAGGAATAAAACAAAATGTTAGTTTTCTAAAAAAATTGATTATAACCTCTGACACAGGGTAGCAATGTTCTTTTAGGATAAGGCTCAGGACAGCAGCTGTTGGAAAAAAATGCAGTTATTCCACAAGGGAGAGAGTTCCTTTTTATTCAATAAAAAGGGGAAAAAAGAATTCAGTTAGGCAGTTCACTCAAATAGCTGGTTATTAATCACTTATCAAACTAAGTCTTCTGTTATGCCTTACTCTAGATATATTATTGTTCTCAACACCAAAATCTCTCAGCTACTCCAGCCAAGCTGAACACAAGCTCTGGATTCTCTGCACACAACCAGTTTGGTGGTTTTATGTGTTTGGGGTTTTTTGTTTGTTTGGTTTTTTGGTTTTTTTTTTGTTTTTTTTTTTTTTTTCTTTTTTTTTTTCTTCTTTTTTTTTTTTTCTTTTTCACAAAAACCTAACTCTAAACACCAACAGTTTTAAATTCACAAAACACAGGAGTCCCTAGCTAGCAACTCTAAGCACACTCAACCACAGGTTTTAACAAGGTCTCGCCAAAATCTCAAGGATTTCAGCTGGGACTCCACACAAATCTCTCTCTTACAACAAAAAGAAGGGGGGGGTTTGATCCTGATCCCAGACTGTCTCTTTGCCTTTTTGGGGTTAGGGATTACAAAACTAAAATTTTAAAGTATTACCACGCACTCTAGCAACGGCAAACCTCACAAACAAGCAAAAATGTCTCTTCTTAATTCCAATACACATTCGCCAAACGCTTTCCGGGGTCTTACAGAAAGCGAAAAGTCATGACCCGAGGCTACAAAGCCCGGATTCCCCTCTGGTTACTGGAGAAACAAATCACCCCTAATGATTATGCCAATCACTCCCTTTGACTCACACAGGCTAACAACACACTTCAAATCACATAAATCAACTCACTTACAAAACACAACACACATGGTGCACCAATAATTCTTCCACAGCCTAAACACGCAATCCTACAAAACACAAATCCGTGCACACTACACACACAGACACACACACACGGCACGCGGAGCCGCAATCAGGATTTTCTACGACCCACAACGGGACCCTTTGCGTCTTAAAACTCAGGCTAGCCTCTCGAATTATGGATGACAAAGGTACCTTTAAACCAGAAACTGACAACAAGACCGGTTATCCTATTGCCGCTGTTGTCCCCACCACGGGACACAGATTATCAAGGCACAACAAAAACCGGTTGCCGCTCCCCACCACGGGACACGGGTTACCAAACCAAACCAAGCTAAACCAGGCTCTGCAGAGCAACCTAGGCATGCGTTGTGCACGAGACGTCTCTCAGTGACTTACCAACCGCCTTATACCAGAAAGGTACCTATTTTCAAGTATAAACATACCTTTTGTCCGTAATTCCAGCAGGTTCTGGTCTTTCCCCGGGTAGTCAGCGGGACCGCAGGAGCCCTCTTCCCAGAAAATTCCGGGAGGGCGCCCAGAGGGGTCCCGGACCCCACTGG